>ML335438.1:0-16661 GCA_005239505.1 Nicotiana paniculata | reverse complement strand
AACCCTAGATTAAAGAATTTAGCTACTCATGTTCATAAGAATCAAACCCAAAAGAAATTGCATAATTGAACTACAAAGTAATGAATAAAAGATGTAAAAATCAATGTTTTGTCACTTCAATGGTTTTCTCTCTTCGAATCCTTCGTATGCCTTCCCAATCTTCTTCAAGTTGTGTTTTTGGGGTCTATTTATATGTTTGGTATAAACCCTAAACGTGTAGGAGACTTCTATTCCAACCGGGAGACACTTAAACTCTTCAAAATCTCGAATTTAGCCGGAACAGGGGCCTAGCGTTTGGGACCTGGCGCTTGGCTAACGCTAGGCTAAGGCTGGCGTTTCAGCTCTAACGCCTGGCTAACGCCAGGCGTTTGGGCTCTGGCGCCCGACTATAGCTCGGTGCACTCCTCCTTACCGCTTGAGCGTATTTTCGATGTATTTGCATCCATATAGCTCAGTTTCCATCTCCAATTCACCTACACATGAAATAGACTCTATTATGCACCTAAAAAGTGTATTTTTTTATCATTAACGCACATAAAATGTAGGGCATATAACATGTTAAACCATAAATTCTAGCCTCACATCAATGACATATTGATCTACTCACGTAGCTTGGGGGAGCACGAGCCGCATTTGAGATTAGTGCTCCAGACATTGCGGGAACAGAAGTTGTATGCTAAGTTCTACAAGTCTAAGTTTTGGTTAGATTCTGTGGCATTCTTGGGACATGTGGTATCCGGAGAGGGTATCAAGGTGGATCCTAAGACGATTGAGGTGGTTCAGAGTTGGCCACGTCCCACTTCAGCGACCGAGATCAGGAGTTTCTTGGGATTGGTAGGCTATTATCGCCGATTTGTGGATGGCTTTTCATCAATTGAAGCCCCGTTGACTAGATTGACCCAGAAGTGTGCCCCCTTCCGATGGTCCGACGAGTGTGAGGCGAGCTTCCAGAAGCTCAAGACAGCTTTGACCACAACACCAGTTCTAGTGTTGCCTTCCGGTTCGGGGATGTATACATTTTATTGCGACGCTTCACGCATTGGCTTGAGATGTGTGTTGATGCAGGAGGGACGAGTTATTGCATATGCTTCACGTCAGCTGAAGGTTCATGAGAAGAACTACCCCGTGCATGATTTGGAGTTGGAAGCAATTGTTCATGCTCTTAAGATTTAGAGGCATTACTTGTATGGAGTGTCTTGTGAGGTTTATACAGACCACCGTAGTTTGAAGCACTTGTTCAAGCAGAGGGATATTAATTTGAGGTAGCGTAGATGGCTTGAGTTGCTAAAGAACTACGACATCACTATTCTTTATCATCCGGGCAAGGGGAATGTGGTTGCAGATGCCTTAAGCAGTAATGCAGAGAGTACAGGTAGCTTGGCATTCATTTCAGTGGAGAAGAGGCCACTAGCTTTGGACATTCATTCCTTGGCTAACAGACTTGTGAGGCTGGACATTTCAGAGCCCAGCCGAGTCCTTGCATGTGTTGTTGCTCAGTCTTCATTATTAGGACTGATCAAGGCTCGGCAGTTTGATGATCCGCACTTGGCAGTTCTCAGGGAGACGGTACTATAGGGTGGTGCCAATGAGGTTTCTATTGGCGAGGATGTTGTTCTGAAACTTCAGGGTCGTCTATGTATTCCTAATGTTGATGGCTTGAGGGAGAGGATTCTAGAGGAGGCACACAGTTCACGGTATTCTATTCATCCAGGTGCTTTGAAGATGTAACGTGACCTTAGGCAGCACTAATGGTGGCGGCGGATGAAGAAAGACATAGTGGAGTATGTGGCTAGATGTCTGAATTACCAGCATGTTAAGTACGAGTACCAGAGGCCGGGGGGCCTACTCCAGCAGAGGCCTATACCTGAGTGGAAATGGGAGCGCATCACTATGGACTTCGTAGTTGGGTTGCCACAGACTTTGCGGAAGTTTGATGCGGTTTGGGTTATTGTAGACAAGTTGACCAAGTAGGCACACTTCATTCCGGTAGCCACTACTTATACTTCAGAGAGATTGGCCTAGATCTACATTCGGGAGATAGTTCGGTTGCACAGTGTGCTTGTGTCCATCATATCAGATATAGTTCCTCAGTTCACCTTGCATTTCTGGAGAGCCGTACATAGTAAGATGGCACCCGTGTAGATCTCAGCACATCATTTCATCCTGAGACCGATAGGCAGTCGGAGCGGACAGTTCATATATTGGAGGACATGCTCAGAGCATGCGTGATTGGCTTTTGAGGGCAGTGGGATCTGTTCTTCCCCTTGGCCGAGTTTTCTTACAACAACAACTATAAATCCAGCATTGAGATAGCCCCATTTGAGGCTTTATATGGCCGACGATGTCGTTCTCCCATCAGGTGGTTTGATCCTGGTGAGGCTAAGTTATATGGTACTGATTTGGTAAAGGATGCCTTGGAAAATGTAAGGTTGATTAGGAGAGGCTTCGCACGGCTCAATCCAGACAGAAGAGTTACGCGGATCAGAAGGCACGTGATGTATCATTCATGATCGGTGAGAAGGTTCTCTTGAAAGTCTCGCCGATGAAGGGCATTATAAGGTTCAGGAAGAAGGGCAAGTTGAGCCCAAGGTTTATAGGCCTGTTTGAGGTATTGAGGCGAGTTGGGGAGGTTGCTTATGAGCTTGCTCTTCCTCCCAGCTTATCGGGTGTTCATCCATATTTTCACGTATCTATGATCCGGAGGTATCACGCTGACTTATCTCATGTGTTAGACTTCAGTACCATTCATCTAGACGAGAGGTTGGGATACGAGGAAGAGTCTATGGCTATTATTGATAGGCGGGATCGCCAGTTGAGGTCCAAGAGAGTTTTCGCATTGAAGGTCCAGTGGAGGGGACAACCAGTCGATGAGGTGACTTGGGAGCCCGAGGAGTACATGCAGAGCATATATCCACACTTGTTCAGCACTCCAGGTATGATTCTAGACCCGTTCGAGGAAGAACGCTTTTTTAAGAGGTGGAGAATGTAACGACCTGACAAGTCGTTTTGCTTCCAGAACCCCACACCCCTAAATAAGACTTCTCATATTTTCTTTTATTGATTTATGACTTGTGGGGATGGTTGGTTCGGGATTTGGAAGAGTTTTGGTTGAAATTGGAACACTTGGTTCCTTAAGGTTGGCCTAAAAGGCCAAGTTTGACTTCGGTCAACATTTTGAGTAAAAAACCTCATAATCGGGATTTGACAGTTCCAATAGGTTCGTATGATGATTTCGGACTTGGTCGTATGTTCGGAATGGGTTTCGGATGACCCGGGAGCGTTTCGGCGCCAAATAGTGAAAATATGATTCTTGAAGTTTTAGAAGTTGTATAACTATGATTTGGGGCGTGTTTTGGTGATATCGAGGTCCAAATGGAATTTTGAGACTGGGAATAGTTCCGTAATGTCATTTAGGACTTGCACAAAAAATTTGGCGTCATTCCGAGTAGTATAAGTACGTTTCGCTGCATTGGAAGTAAATTGAAGAACTTGAAGTTCATAAGTTCGAATCAATTGGTTTGAGGGTGTGATTCTTTGTTTTAATGTTGTTTCCTCTATTCTGAGAGTTCGAGAAAGTCCGTTTTATCATTCCAAACTTGTTGGTATGTTCGGGCGGTGCCCTGGGGACCCCGAGCGTCAATCGGATGAGGCTCGAGCTTAGTTGAGAAAAGTGTGAAGGAGCTGATGCTCTAGGCTTCTATCAAAACCGCACTTGCGGTTGGCCAGCCGCAGGTGCGAGACCGCAGAAGCGGCTCATCAATCGCAGATGCGGCTCAAGGGGAGGAGCCTAGGTTCCACAGAAGCCGTCCCTAGTCCGCAGATGCGACCCCAGCTAGCCCGGACCAATTCTACAAATGCGGACCCTCCCTCACAGAAGCAAGACCGCAGATGGGGTCCCCTAACCGTAGGTGCAAAAATCGCTGAAGGCAGTGCCTTCATTTACTACGGGAAATGTGTCATTTTGATCCATTTCATTCATTTCTTAGGCGATTTGGGAGCTTCCAAAGAGGGGATTTTGGCCAAGCATTGTGAGGTAATTTATTTCTACATAATGTTAGTTTAATACATATATTAGGGTAGATTACACCATGGAAATTAGTGAAATTATTGGGTTTAGAGTAAAACCTAGGGTTTTGATAAAAATAGGATTTAACCACGAGATTTGTTATGGAATCTAGTAAAAATCATATATTATTGATCCTTAGGTTATGGGTAACAACTTCCCTTAAGAATTTTCGTTATTCGAGATCGTGGGCCGAGGGTAAATTTTAGGAATCTTGCCTTTGGGTTTAGATAATCACTTTAATAGCTAGAGTATGAACTTTTAAGCCTATAATGATTGGTTTTTATGCTATTTGAATAGTTTCGGATTGTGCGGATCTAGTTTGAGAGTTTGAGAGCATTCTTGAAACGAGGTAACAACTAATAGGCTCGAAACGAGGTAAGCCTTTTCTAACCTTGTAAGAGGGAATTGTCCCCGTAGGTGAAGTAATTAATTATGTGCTACTATTTGTGGGATCTATGTATGCACGAGGTGACGAGAGTCTGTGCGTAGCTACTATCATACTAAGTCCGGGTAGCCTAGGACCCAAAATCATGCTTACTTGTTATACTTGAAACGTTATTGTAAATTCAACTTGCTTAGATCATATCAATTTGGTAAATAAATCCTAATAGATTGAACAAAATATTCTTGAACATAAAAGAGGAGTTGACATTTCTTAAGTATTTATTTTCTTGATAAATTCTTGAATTTTCCTGTTTGATGTGCTTAATTGTATTGACCGTGTCGCATGTATAATTCGCGAGCGGGGTAATAGATACATCTATGTTCGAACCGTTCGACCCTCAGGCAGTGCACATTTTATTATTATGTTGGATCGGGTCGTACGCCCATGACACTGTCTGCGCATGTTGTTTGCTTGGCACTACTGCGACTTGAATTGTTTAAAGTGCCTTAAAACACAAGTTGTCCACTGAAATGATAAGAATTTATGTATATCTAGAGTTATGGAAAAACTTGTTATTTCCTATTATGTTTGCTTTTTATCCATGATATTCATGCCCAGTCACATGCTTAATTATATTGTTTATCCCCTAGTAAGTGTCAAGTCGACCTCTCGTCACTACTTCTTCGAGGTTAGACTGGATATTTACTGGGTATATGATGTTTATGTACTCATGCTACGCTTCTTTACTTAATTGTACAGGTTCGGAGGCAGGTACATCTAGATACCAGTCCGGAGCGCGTTCTTGATACCCGGACAGAGATTCCACGGTGAGCTGCTTCTTCTGATGCCGTTCGGCTGCACGTTGGAGTCTTTTTTTTGCTTAGACTGTTTATTTTATTTCATGCAGTAGGTTATATGTAATCTTTTATTCATTCTACTTGGTGCCCGTATACTTGTGACACTAGTTCCGGGCACACACATTGGTAGACTATTCTTTTGGGGATATAATTATTTAAACTTACTTCTTTTGATATTTCTAGTCTAATTTGCCTTTGTCATTTGCTATTTTCAAATGCTTAGTGATTCAAGTTGAGATATTGTTGGAAAGGGTTTTAATAAAATAAATGGGACTCACTAGATGAATTGTGTTGGTTTGCCTAACATCGGTGTTGGGCGTCATCGCGACCTAGAGTAGGTCGTGACAGGCGTAGTAGTAATTGTTGTTTATTACTAGTATAATTGTATAATTGGAGTAATGCTTTACATATGCAGATTTAAATTTTTGAGTGCCTTAGATCTTCTGGTTAATGAGACATGCCAAGTGACAGAGCGTGATTAACAACCCCCATAACCAATTGGGGGTCTTGGTGCGCAGAAGGTAATTCTCAGCGTTGCTAAAAAAAAGTCTTAGATCCTACATGCTTTAAGAGGTTTACTGACATCAAGGAATATATTGAACACCAAACATATCCCAAATATGCAACGCATTTTCTTTACTCAATGCTTAAGTTGGTTCTGAAGGATCAAATAGATCATGGCTTGGGGAATCATTGAAACCAAGACTTTCGGTTTAGTGCATATAAAAAAGAACAGAGGAAGGATCCTAGCCTATCCTATATAGTAGAGTATTAGTCCTAACTCACAGGAAGATCTAAAGGATATTAAATAGTCGCCTAAGCAGACGGTGGACGAGACCCTGGAAGAGTGGATTTCTGCTGAGGTTTCTTCTAACGGGATTGTGAACAATTCGGTAAAAACTACCTCATCTCACTTACGAAGAATTTATTATAGCTGAGCTCCGAACTATGGGATAAAGTTGAGCCCAAAGATTTCGATTCAAGATAAATTCATGAGAAAGTGGTAGCTCTTTAGGATATACTCCAGCGTTTAGAAATTTGAGCCCGAGGTGCTGACACGCAGCGAGGCAGGACCGTCTATCCCAATCCGGATGATAAGGACTTGTCCCTCATTGAATTAAGACTTGAATAAAGCACAAACCAGGGGAAATCTCAATAAAAAGAGTCTCGGTTCACTCTTCACCATAGTAGTGTCGCATAAAATATGGCTCCTTCCCTTCACTATTAGCTGAGTTCCCAAGTTGGGGAGTACATGTCCAAGGTCTTTCCTTACCTCTATGGTAGGAAGTCCCTCCAGCTTATCTAGTTATAACCGGGTTATGGTTGAAGAATGAGGCGATCAAGAAAGTCCTCCCCTGAAAAAATATCCGAAGATCTTCTCTTTCCTTTTCATTACAAACAAAGTGAAAGCGTTACTTTTAGCCCTTTCAAGAATGAAGGTCCGCACGAAAGACGGGAACACGAATGAGGTAGCTTATGATTTTTTCATCCTCACTACCTGGTTTATAGTAGAATCTGGAGAATATAAACTTCTCCCATTCTTCTTTTGGCACATTGTTATGAGCAGCTCTGGTGCTCGATCTTAGGTCTGTGGTACGGGTCGAATCATGATAAAGAAGGTTTGGTGGTTGTATAATTCCCAGGCGGAAAGTCATATACTTTAAAACTAGATGGAGTGATCAAGCAGCCCTTCTTGCGCCAACATATATCCAATGGCATAGAGTGATGCATCAGTATGAACATGGAACTCCTTATTCCAATCCGGAAACCGAAGGATTGAGGTTGACAGCAAACACTCATCTACATGCTTAAATGCTTAATCTTGTTCCGGTTCCCAAGCGTTATACCTTTCTTCTGTAATGATTCCATTTTGAGATTCCGCGCTTCGAAAAGTCTTTTTTGATGGGTATGTAATAGCTTATATGTCCCAAAAAAGAACGTGTTATGCCCGACCCCCTTTTCAGTAGATGAGATTAGGATGAAAGGTTTTTCTTTCATTAACATTCAGTGAAGGTGCATAACTTCTTTAAATGTCACGCTGATTGAATATTATTGAATTTGTGAGCAGTGGAATCTGAATTTAACTTTCTGCACTCGTAAAGGATGTCAATTAAATAACAAAGAAATGTTTGTTAATCACATCTTCAGGAGATCATTATGCTTGTATGCAATTACCAATAATGTAATCAAAAGCCAAATAATAGTGGGTTCATGGATTCCCTGGGCCATACCTCGAAATAATTGAGTAGCAATATCCCATTCTTAACCAACGGTTTGCATTGGTATGGGCTTCAAAAACCTGATGGACAACAAACTGTACATATATATTGGCAGATCAAGAATTTAAACTTTATGAGTTCGAATTCATAATTTTATCATATATTATCTAATTTAATGAATTAAAATGTATTATTTGTATATATTTAATATTTTCTTGAACAAAAATATACAGGATATGAACGAAAAATATGAGTTCAGTTGAACCCATAGCTTTAGCACTCGATACACCTCTGTGTACATATTCGTACCATTTTTGGACCCTCACACATTGGGGTCAATGAAACAAATGACCTTGAAAGAAGTTGGTCTTGAAATTTTAACTTTTGAGGCAGTCCATATGACTTTTGACCTTGAAAGATTGTCCATTGGCCAAGTGATCTGCCTCAAAGGGCAAAAGTTAAAGACCAGCCTTTATGATATCTTATTTCTGGCAACTTTTGCACACATTGTACCTACATGGGCTTATTCTTCAATGTTTTTGTATTAGACTTTACGTTAATTCACTTTAAGCCTATTATAGAAATCTCGCAAATTTCTATAATAGTGTAGCTCGATGCAAGTTGCCGCTGCTGTAAATTTCAATAATTGTAACATAGATTCTTTTTGCCTTTCTCTTTGTAACTATATAACAAGTGAAAGTTTGGTGGTACGGCGAATGGCATTTGTGTAAATAACACCAAAAGTGAGGGCAGTTTTCTAATTAAGTGATTGCACGTGTTAATTTGGGAAAATCCACCGGAACTTGGCTCTTCTTTGTGAATTTTGTAACTGTTATAAATATATATTATATTATGGATATTCATAAGCTTCCTGAACAAGGTTATCCATATGGGACTCCGCCGTAAATATATTTATCTATTTGGTACTCTATTGGAAATAAGCTTCCTGAAGAAGCTTATCATTTCGGTGCTCAGTTATGGATAAAAATTATCCCCGGTAGAAGATTATCTACATCTGGTACAGTAGCAACTTACAAGAAACTTACAAGCATCTTACATAGCAGCTTGCGGTAGCTTACACAACAGCTTGTAATAGCAACTTACAAGCAGCTTACACAACAACTTGCAGTAACAGCTTACACAACAACTTCCTTCTTCTATAAATAGAGGAGATTTCAGTTCATTATGTACATCAGTTTGAAGATTGAATAAGACATCAATCTCTTTCTCTCTCTATACTTGTCTTCGATTTCTTTACTATAAAGTCGTTATTTTCTAATACGTTATCAGCACGAGACTCTGCCTTGAGCACATACTTTGAAAGACATAGTTCTCCTCGTCCGAAGGCATCGGTTCTCGCTGTAAGTAAGATCAAACTGTTGTATTTATGAATTTCTACCATTTTTATATTGAGTTGAATGATTGATATTTCTTTGGTGTCAGTATTTTTTTTCCATATTAGCAAAGTAAGCATGTACATGATTCCATGTTCGGCTTAAAGGTTTTACTATATCACTTTGTCTTTATAAATGACAAATTATTTTCTCTTGCTACTTTGCTATCTTGAAGTAGGTTTGTAGCAAAGGACTTGTGACATTAATTTTTGCACTTTCATATATTGCTTAACTCTAACTATTTGTCGAGTTGAGTTAGAAAGTCTATGAATATAAATCAGATCCAATCGCCATAATTGAGAATTCTACTCAAAAGGTTAGTATTTCCTTCATATCAGACATTCATGTTTCTTGCTACTAACAATATGATTTTTGTTCATTGGTCCGAAGGAGCATAACTGGTTCACTTAGCAGTTCGGGCCATAAACTTGTTCCTGAAGAAAAATATTGTGAGAAGGGACCATGATTTATTATTTTCATCTTTATTGATGGCTAAATAGAAGTTTTCAAAAAATATAATCACCGGCAGGGGCATATTTCCCAAGTCTTGTTATGACTTAATTTTATGGTTCACTTAAACTCTAGTAGAGTTTGCAAGAAATATACAACCACCAAAAGTGGTTGTGTTTCGTATATCTCATTGTAACTAAGTTTTGTTAACCACCATAAGTGGTATATGCCTATGACCACCATAAGTGGTATATGCCTATGACCACCAGAAGTGATAATTTAGGCTTTCTATGGTTACAATTGAAGATAAGTTAGAGAAAATTTCTCCATATTACTTGAATGCCTTTATTTGCACCTGAAGTAGTATTTCTAAGCCATCACACAATTTGGTGTGATTAATGCACGTTCAGATAAATATGTTCCATTACCTGAAGGATGAGAACTTTTGATAAATATTAATCCATTCCCTGAAGTGAATGTGACAATATATGAACGCGCTCTTGATATAAATATATTACAATTCACCTCCAGAAGAGGTAATATGATTGAGAGAACATATACTCAATATTTCGTATTTTAAATTTTCTCCTAAAGAAGTAACACAATTGAAATTTCCTCCTGAAGTAGAAAAATATTATGAAAGTGTGTTTTTCCGTGCTTAAACAAAATAATGAGTTATTCAAAGTTATTTTTTTAAGCACATTTTCATTCCCTGGAGTGAGTGAAGAAACACCTCTACTCACCTCTTGAAGAGCTAGAATAACATATGATATAAATATTATTTTGTGGCATAAAAATCATTGCCGCATGTACCTGTTGTACGTAAAACATCTTGGAAATTTTATTAAGTATCATTCTAAGGCAAATGCATTCTTGTAGAATGCTTTCTACTGCACCACATTAATATATTATGGTTAGTTATTGAGTTCCTGGAAGAAAATAACAACTCATATATCTTTCCCTGAAGGATGTATTGACTATGTGATTGCCGCTTAGATATAAAATATTCAGATGTTAATGGCATTTCTCCCTGAAGGAGACATTCGTCACAAAGTTGGTGGTAAAATTACTGAATTTCTTACATTTATAATTTAGAATTTTCTTTATATTATTTATTGGATTACGATTTTCTCTCATGATACCAGAAGTGTCTGAGCAATAATTGATAGTACAACATGTATCAATAACTCCTGAAGAGC
Source organism: Nicotiana paniculata (assembly GCA_005239505.1). Taxonomy (NCBI): domain Eukaryota; kingdom Viridiplantae; phylum Streptophyta; class Magnoliopsida; order Solanales; family Solanaceae; genus Nicotiana; species Nicotiana paniculata. The sequence continues at coordinate 6,091 of ML335438.1, read as the reverse complement.
TAACTGCTTGTTTAGAAGACACATGACACTAGTAGTGTCTGATAAATATTAGATTGTGGATAATAAATGAAGGCTCTAAAAGAGTTTATATACAAATATGTTGTTATTATTATATGATTATGGTCAAAACATATGTTGTAGTAAACCTGAAGTTTACTAATACAAATGACTATCATATTGAGATTACAAATGATTGGAAGATTGAAAATCTTCATGTTTCCACAATTATAGAGGGTAAAATAATATGTATGTGCGAAGTTACCCGCCGTATTCTTTAATTTGTACTACATCATGTATCACAGTAAACCAAAAGTTTAATAATGCAAAAGCAGTCACAGTAAACCAGAAGTTTTACTGAGGCAAAAGTAGCTACAGTAAATCAGAAATTTGCTAATACAAAAGTAGCCACAGTAAATCAGAAGTTTACTAATGCAAAAGTTTATGCTATAGTAAACCATGAGTTTACTATGAGATAGCACATGCCATGATAAACCTGAAGTTTCCATTTGCCATTTTTAGATGAGCTATTTGAGAATTCAGATAAGCATATACTGAAGAACTAGAAGATTCTTCAAGAATTCTCTTGTGTTGCTTGTTCTCATAATAAATTGATTATACCAGCTAAAGTTGGGACTAAGACCCTAATCTGAAATATATAAAAGGTGAATATGGGCCCATTCACCTATCGTATGAACCACTTATAGATGCATATATGGGATGGTTACATGTGCGATTATTGTCAACCTGCAGTTTGGCATTTGAAATTGCTTTTATCAATTAAGAGCATACATTTCAGATTATGAAATCAAGATAGTTGATCTTGATGATGCTGGTTTATATCCAAGTTAGTTTAGCATTGAATACCTCCTATTAAAGGCTAAACTATCTCTTATGAGAACAAAGCCTCATGTGTTAGGTCTAAGATTTTCTAAATTGCATATAGCAGCACTTGTATGTATCAGGCCAATAATATATGATAAGTCCTCCCCTCATAATTGGTTTCGGATCAGAAACCAAATATTTACTACTATCTTTTGATGTGTGGTATATGATTAATTTCTCTACCACAATGCACAAATATATGTTTCCCAAAGAATATTGGGGATATATGTTAGTTTTTCTAACATTTGGGTGATGGAATAAACAGCTGAAAAATATGCTCTATGAAACGAATTATCATTAGTATGATCCTTACTCAGAAGATAATTCAAGTCAAATGCCAGAAGCATTTGCTGATCCATAATTAATTATCATATTTCAGCTGCGAATGCTCCTATTAAAATTAAAGTCCCTGAAGGATGGAGTTTACTGTACGCATAAAGCGTGGTAGGCCAATAGGTTCCAAAGGTAACAATCCTTGAAAAGGATAAGAGCAAATGATCATAATAAGGAGGAAATGAGCTCTAGAAGATCCCACGACATAACATTTCATGAAACTCCAGAAGAAGTTAAGGTACCTGAAATAAGGAAAGTGATGAGATCTCAACAAGTTATGTCGTTTAGGAATCGATACGAAATGATCGTCGACGATATGTTTGATACAATATAGTGCATAATATTGTAAAAGAATGTGAGGATCGGACTTGTAGTCCAGACACCTGAAGATGTCATGACATTTAAATGTAAGTCATAACCTATATGACTCATTTGATTAATTCTATATGAAGATCCCTGAAGGATTTAAAATTCATGAAGCATATATTTCAAAGTCTCGAGAAATGTATTCAATCAGATTACAAAGGTTTTTGTACGATTTCAATCAGTCTCTCGCATGTGATATAATCGCCTCAGTGAATATTTGCTGAAAGAAGGTTACATAAATGATGTTATTTGTCCACGTATTTTTTATATGAAAATGTCATCAGAATTTGTTATACGTGTTGTTTATGTTGATGACATAAATCTTGTTAGAACTCTAGAAGAGCTCCAAAAAGGCAATTGAATATCTTGAGAAAGAATTTGAGATGAAAGATGTAGGAAAGACAAAATTTTGTCTTGGTCTGCAAATTGAACATTTAATAGACATGATATTTATCCATCAATTTGCCTATACAGAAAAGGGTCTTAAAACGCTTTTACATGGACAAAACGCACCCACTAAGTACACCAATGGTTGTTCGATCACTTGAAGTAAATAAGTATTTGTTCCGACCTCCAGAAGAGGATGAGGAACTCCTTGGTCCAGAAGTACCCTATCTCAGTGCAATTAGTGCACTAATGTATCTTGCTAATGCTACAAGGCCTGACATATCATTTTCTGCTAATTTGCTAGGAAGATATGGCTCTTCTCCTACACAGAGTCTTTATCAGGGGGAGAAAAGTATGCAATATACTCTTTTTTCCTTGCTCAGGTTTTTTCCCACTGGGCTTTTCCCCGTAAGGTTTTTAATGAGGCAGCTTTCAATGTATATTATTAGTGTGCTCTTTTTCCTTGACTAGGATTTTTTCCACGGATTTTTTTCTAGTAAGGTTTTAACGAGGCACATAATAATGAACATCCAAGGGGGAGTATTATGAAAATATTATTGTGGATATCCATTTATTACTTTGTTGTAGGTAATCTTCCTGGAGAAGATTATCCATCTAGTACTCCATTGAAGTTTATCTACAAGCAGTTGATGCAGGCAGGTTGCAAGAAACTCAATGAAATGACTTGCAACAACTTCTTGGTTTTATGAGATTAGTTTAAATCGATCGGAAATCGTGGTGGATAATATTCTCTACAAATTCAACTTTTGAGAAGATGGTATACAAGACTGGCATGCGGAAACTCAAATATTTGAAACAAGGTTTTCATCAGGGAGAGTAAAATACGCGATGCACTCTTTTTTTCCTTATTAAGGTTTTCCCCACAGGGTTTTCCTTATAAGGTTTTTAATGAGGCACCTAGCAATGCGTACTACTAAATATATGTACTCTTTTTCCTTCACTAGAATTTTTTCCACGGGGTTTTTCCTAGTAAGGTTTTAATGAGGCACATTATCTTTTAATGAACATCCAAGGGGGAGTGTTATAAATATATATTATATTATGGATGTTCATAAGCTTCTTGAAGAAGATTATCCATATGGGACTGCGCCGTAAATATATTTATCTATTTGGTACTCTTTTGGAAATAAGCTTTCTGAAGAAGCTTATCATTTCGGTACTCAGTTATGGATAAACATTACCCCGGTAGAACATTATCTACATCTGGTACAATAGCAGCTTACAAGCAACTTACAAGCATCTTACACAGCAACTTGGAGTAGCAGCTTACACAACAACTTCCTTCTTCTATAAAAAGAGAAGATTTCAGTTTATTATGTACATTAATTTAAAAATTGAATAAGACATCAATCTCTCCTGTCTTCGATTTCTTTACTATAAAGTCATTATTTTATTACAGTAAGTGAATTTTAGTTTGTTTCTTACTCTCTCTCCGTGTGTGTGCTTCTTCCTCCGCGTTTCTCTGCCAGCTCTACTTGTTCATCCTTTTCATACTGTTTTCTTCTAATTTCTTTTTATAATTTATATTTTTGCTTACTCTTTGAGTTTCAATAGTGACTTCTTAGTGACTACAAAAAAGCAGAAAAATCTTGAGCTTGGGTCGTTTTTTATTTGATTCACTACATGCATGTTTGAAATTTGTTTAAAAGGTCGAGACAATGATGATATTCTAGGATATGAAACTACTTGGGCATAGCGACCATCAAACCCCTATCTTGGCTTGGAAATCCTTGGGTGGTATGTGATTTGAGATTTATATATCACATGCAACATCTTTTTCAGATATGGGTATGTGATTTTGCTTTCTCAATTTGAATAGGTTGTCCACTCTAATTTTCCAACAACAACTTCTTTCTCTCTATCTCAAGAAATCTTCAAGGTAAGGAAATACATTCTTTTTGTTTTATTTTGATTACAAATTTGGAAGAAAGATTTTCGCTTTCTTAAAAAAATTAAATCTTGAATACGAATTATGTCTTCCTTTTTTTCCCGAATATATTCTAATAATAAATCTGCAATGATATTCGAGTCTATGTCAATAACCTACCTCCTTTTTTCCTTGTGCAAGGTTCATGCTGGAAACTATTTTGCCGTGGTTTAATTTGTGATTTTATGGTACTTTAGAACCTGGAAGGATGAGCATTTCTGGCAACTTATGTCATTCTGGACCTTATCAAAGAAGCGAAATTCAGGAGCTAACAATAATGGATCATAGAGTAAAAAGGTGTTAGTCCAGCTATGTCTTTTCTACTATCCGGTAAGGCGTAGGATTACTATAACAATGTAAAATAGAAAACGTTTGCGAAATTGTTGAATTTAGCTGATATATCATGAATTTCTGACACAAAAATATCACATATACCCCTTCTTTCGTCATTGTACCTCTTACTGCTTATGCGTTGGTGAGGTCTATTTTTTTCATTTTTCCTTTTACTCTATAACTACTCTATTTTGTTTTGCGTACTATTCATTTGTAAGGTGTGATGGTGTGTTTATATATGAAGCTTTTGCAAATATTTGTTGTTGGATTGATATTGTCCTATTGAACTTAAGGAGGGTAAGAAAAAAATGTAAAAAATAAAAATTTGTTGGCTTTGGCTTTTTATTTCCCTCCTTTCATTAGTTAATGTCTCAATTATGCAGGGCAATAGCAAGCACATTTAAAAAATGAAAGAAGTGGAAGTTGGGATGGTTGTAGTGTATTGAAATCTTGACGGTCACGGTCATGAACCAACTTTAAGGATATCCATATGGAAAATTTTATTATCTAATTAGTCGATGGTTCATCGAACATCCGTGAGTTTGACTTCCTTTTGCATAAGGTATATCTAGATTTTGATGTATGACCCATCTCTTCTTGGGATTTGAATTAAGGTATATCTAGATTTTGAATATATGACTCATCTCGTCTTGGTTTGAACTCACGTCTATGCATGACTATTGCAGGACAAAAATTCTTCTGCTTTCACGTGGAGGTACCTGCTATTAGTATTGTTATGAAAGTTCTTTATAGTGAACGAAGACCAGTTAAAGGGAAGAATTCACTAATTTTTTTTGAAACAGTTCATATGTTATGGACATTCAAACAATTGAAGAAATTGCTTCTATCTTCTGAGATTTCTGTTAAAGGCTTGAAATTTTATTTTTCCTTTTCTTTCATTATGCAATTGGATATAAATGCATTTGTATATGCGACTTATATCTCGGTGTTGATTTTTTTTCTTTTGGGTAGTCTTGCACAAAAAGCCCGCGCAGAGCACGTGCACTGGACATCTAGTATATTTAATAGGAGAATAGTTATAGGCTATGTGTTATTTCCTTAGCACTAGATTCTACCATTGGTCATAATTAGGGGTGACAAACGGCTGGTTGGATCGATTTTATGCGGGTCAAAGGGTTGAGTCAATAACTGGCGGTTTATTTGGCGATTGGGTCAATTTTAGGTGGGTCAAAATAGATTGAGTTAATAATTAAGCGGGTTAAATGACATGCCCATAAGTTACTTGGGCTAAGATGAGTTGGGGCAAGATGGGCTAAAATTTGGGAGAAATTAAAAAATAATAAGATTTACAAGTGGTCATTCAAAAATAGCCACAGTTTCAAAAATAATTGAAATTTAACCACTTTTCATGTAAAGATAAATCTGAACGAAAACATTGTTCAAAATCCAGAAAATACTCCAGTATAATATACTGGAGTTCCAATATACTTTGTTGGAACTCCAGTATAAATATACACATGTTCATACACAAGTCCTCGAATCTCCAGTATATTATGCTGGAAGTTCATACACAGGTGCACCGAACTCCAATATATTATGCTGGACCGGTCTTTGATACAGCAAAATAGTAGTTATTTTTCAATGACTTGGCAAACGCTGGCTATTGTTGAATGACCAATCCGAAAACTGGCTAGCCCATGCTATTTTTACCTGAAATTTGGGTCAAGCCCAACCCTCCCAACTCTTATCAAGCTATGCATTGTTTTCTTATGAATTGTATAATTACTAATTAAGATTTTTTTTACTTTTGTTATGGTCATTGATGCGAGGCTAGAATTCATAGTTTAACATGTTATATGCCTTATATTTTATGTGCGTTAA
>ML335431.1:0-24468 GCA_005239505.1 Nicotiana paniculata | reverse complement strand
ATTAATATTTACATCGAAAATAGTATAGAATTTGGGTGTGGTCAAAAAATAGTTGTTCACAAAACCTACTTTCCGAAAAATGAGGGGACTATCCGTATACGGGTGAAATCAAAGATAAAGCACACCCCGATCCGTGGTGAATAAAACGGAGTTAGTGCATGAACATACAAGATGAAAATCGAAGCTGGAAACTATTTGTATCGATGCCCGTGAAAAGTAAAAAAGTGCTCCCCATCGGGTCTCATAAAATGACAGATCCCGGACTCGGGACGAGTTCTAAGACCTCGGAAATAATTATGAACGGTTATACACGACGGATAGAGGGCCCTGATATTCGCAATCAACCGGATATCACGGCGCGGAACTCGTTCGATGTCGGTTATAGATCATTAATTAAGGAAAAATGAAGATTTTTACCTTTTTTTAGTGTGTACTAGGGATGAAACTCTTCTACTATATAAAGGGAAATTTTTCTTTGATAAGACAGATTGTGCACGAAAATCAAGCAATAAAAATTCATTTTATTCTTTCTTGCTATTGAAAAAGTTCTTACTTAATTGTTTGTTCCTCATTCGCAATTGGGTTCGAACCAATAGTCTGTTCGAGGGCAAAATCATTGTCGATCTGGGCTCGGGCTGGGCTACGATATTACGACTTGTTTGATCCTTTATTTTGTTTTTAACTCGCTTATCTAGTATTCTTAATTATTTGTGTTGAATTCTTAATACCGCGTATAAATTTAATTGTTATCCCATTAGGANTTTTTTTTTTTTTTTTTTAGGGGGGGGGGGGGGAGTCAAACTATTCCTTAATGATTTATCTATTTTTCTGCAAATTCTCCTGTAGTTTATACTAGTGTCTAATAGTTCCCTCTATATAGCTGGAGATATATTTACATTAGGAAGACAACTAAGAAGATAAGAGTCCCTTCTCTTACTATTTTGTTAAGAATTTATTAGTTTCGTGGCCTTAAATTTATAGATTTTGGATCCAAGCGATCGTTTTTCCAACTATAGCAATTAGCTAATGTGACAACTCCTTATACAAACAAAGTAGCTAAAAATTATATGTGAAAAGTAAATGTTACTCCTCTTTCTCATTTATGAGACACTTTTTGTTTTACTAATTGTTTAAGCTAAATTGAATTAGAGCGGCTTAGTATTTCAAAATTAAAATACAAATATTCAAAAACTCTACGAAATGTGCTATAGATTGTAATTCTTTGCATATCACTATGATGAAAAAATATTTTTTAATTATTAGTCAAAGTTCATATAATTTGAATCTTCAGACACAAATAATATTACTTTCTCGATTTCAATTTACATGTCATAATTTGACAGGCCACAAGTTTAATAGTAATATAGATAAGTAGTGGCTATGCAGCAGTGCCACTATTTAAAGAAGTAATCAACATATCAGTATGTTTGGAAACAATCGATTTATCACAATAACCGATGGCAGATATAGCCGGGTCATTTGGAAGAAATAATGTAAGCATTAGCTCTATGCATTACTAATATTTTGTTTGGTATATTTGTAATCTATATATAACTAATAGTTGTATTAATTATACATCATACTTGGTATTATCCTATGTATAAGTAATGCGTAGAAAACCATGACATTAGTAATACCAAGGCTTATAATGCATGCATTAGTACGATTAAGACAAAATTATCCTTAAAAGTCAATATGGAGGGCATTTCTATAAACATGTAATGAAACAATAAAAGAAGAACAATATTGCAGAGAAAGAGAGAGAGAGAGGAAATTCTTATTGCATTTTGGGATGAATTATAATGGAATACGACCCCTCTATTTATAGGAAAATAGTGACTTAGCCAACAAGTGAAATACCTAAGATCTCTCTAAAATATAGACATTTACCTTAAATAGAATTCTATTTATAAAGCGGGTAACTCTTCACATACATATTACCCCGCTACAAGTTGTAGTAATAGAAGATATTAAATCTTTCCTTTATTTATAGTCTCAATATAACCAATCGCTCTCGCGAATACTTTAGAAACTCAATAAATTTCTTTGAGATTTACTACAATACAATAAATTGACATGATAATCAATGATATTCCTCCAAAATAGTAATAATTGGCTCTTCCATAGCTCTCAGTTAATTTGGTACTACCACATATTCATCAACATCCATATGGTGAATATCACTTTTAAAGAGAAAGTTATATCATTATGGTCATGGTCAAAATCATTATAGGCAAGATATATTATTTCCATTACTTTGCCCTACAATAATAACATTGTCATAATATTTTGGGCATAATCACAATAGGTATGTTATCAATGACCATTTATGTCATAATAATGAAATTATTTTCTTATTTCATCTCAAATCTCCTCTTAGAGGTGAGTGTGATATATTCATTACTACTAGCACATTCATATTCTTCCAAGAATGAATATGTATTGATAAATTAGATGTTGTCACATTCACATCATGAATGGACCATAACCATGTATATGTGCTTTCCAAAATCTCATATCAAATCGATGACAAATATTACTTTCACGGAGTAAAGGATTATTTTGAAAATCGTTATTATTCTCATTATCACAATGATGAAGATTAAAATTTCGTTTATTGCCACGTTCACATCCATTGGTACATTCATAGTAATAATTTTATCTTCTTTCAGACTTATCACATACTGCTATCACATTCTCTTAAGGGAAAGAGAATGGAGTAAATTCAATGGGACGGGTTTTTAATTCTTTGTCCACGATCATGCATGAATTTGATCATGGAAAAGCATAAAAAATTTACCACTTTGGGTAGTTATAATTTCTTTCAAACTCCATTAGAGTAACAACCAAAATTTATCGTCTTTGCTTGTATTTAAAATCAAATTATAGAATAAAAAAGAAAAATACGGTAAAATACTTACCTTAATTCCAGAATTTAAATCATGAAGGAAGTTCATGGAACAATTGATAATCATTATGCTCAATCTCAAAGCTACTACTCAATTGGTTAGAGTCTCGTGCTGATAACGTGTAATGAAACAACAAAAGAAGAAGAGCAATATTGCAGAGAAAGAGAGAGGGGGGAATTCTTATTGAATTTTGGGATGAATAACAATGGAATATGACCCCTCTATTTATAGGAAAAAAGTGACTTAGCCACCAAGTAAAATCCCTAAGATCTCTCTAAAATATAGACATTTACCTTAAATAGAATTCTACTTATATCAGAACAACTATTTTTCTTAAATATTATGCGATGCATTATAATTTTTAATACACCACACCAAACAGTAGATAAGAAATAACATTTGCATAATAAATGATTGCTTTACTAACCCATGCATTACTAATACATCTTATTCCGCACTATTCGTATACACTCTATCAAACGACCCCTATGATTTCAGCCAAACCGATTATTTTATTTCACATGCAGCCATTCTTTTTAAAATTTGACTTAAAAAAAATATTAGCGAAGTCAACTTTGTTTTGGTTATTACGAGGATATATATATATATATTCATTTGATTATTCATGCTTATTTCAAAGCATTACTATTTTTAGGATCCGGATCAAATCTTCCCAAGTAGAATTTGAACCACGATCAATCGGTTAACAGTCGACCGCTCTACCACTGAGCTATTGATCAGGAACAACAAGAATTAAAAATAATAAAATTATTAATGACTGTACAAAACAAAGAATAGGTTTAGCAATGTATACATATTTGAGTTACTCAAAATACCCTTACTATTTATTGACATCGACTTTTTTGTCTTTCACCAAAATCTCTTTTTTCACTGCATTTCCACTCGGCCAATCCTTCATTTCCTCTCTAAAATTCCTATTGCTGCCTTGAAGAAAAAATCACAAGGTAACCAAAAAAGTTGGAGGCAAATTAAGATGAGATGAATCTGTTTGTACCGTAGATTAATTCAATAAATTTTCACAATAATTCACTCCAATTTTCTCGAATATATAAAAAGTTATATTTTCAGATTTTCCGGTTTCTCCAATGCAAAACAAAAGGGTAGAAAATGGTGTTTGTATATAATCTCTCTCTTGTCGTTCTCTCCTGCTGTTCTGAAGATTCAAAGGTAGAGAATCACTCTAATTACAATTCGATTCACAACATTCCCATTTGAATGTCTACTCAATAAGTAATGTGTCTTATTAAAACCTTAATTAAAATAAAATTCAATGGAAAAAAAATTCTAGTAAAGAAAAAAGAGTAAACATATTTAATAATACATATTTTGGTTGCCTCGTTAAAAACCTTGCTAGGAAAACCCAGTGCAACAAAACCTTGTAAGAAAAAAAAAAGTACAACGTATATTAACTCCCCTTAATGAGAGCATCAATTCACATTCTTGAACCTTCACATGCCAATTTTTTACACTAGTTTCTTGAAGGTTGACGTTGGTAGAGATTTGGTGAATAAATCATACATATTAACTCCAATGAATATGTTGCACCATGAAATAAATATATAATGTCTTCATATAATGTTGGGGAATGGACTTTTCAATATTTCCATAGAGGCAAAAAATTTCGATGTCGCATTATCATGCTTATAGTTATAACAATATACATATTTGCATAAATTGCACTTACGATGTTGTACTTCATGACCAATAATTCCATATGCTTTTAGCAATTTAAATCCTTCTGGGATTGTCATACAAGCCATAAAAATAGACTTTAGGTGCATATCAAGTTTTCATGTCATGATAGACATATAAGATAGATAAAAGTGATTGCACACACTATTAATTTTATACTTTGAAGTGTTTGAACTGCAGGTTCCAAAACTATTTGTCTTTCATATGAAACCAATTCTACTTGAATTGCTTCTCCAGATTTAAGATCCGAATATACATATATATATATATATATATATATATATATATAATTAAACACTATCATAGACATAATCGACGAACATTTCATATCGATTCCAACAATCTTTTTTCATAAAGACATGACATAGAGATATCTTCATTCATATTTTCAGGTACCTGAACCTTTCTTGAGATTTTATGAAATGTTATGTCATGTGATCTTCTAGATCACTTGTCTCCTTATGATGATCATTTTTACCGTTTGCTCATCTTCTTTATCAAGAATTTTATTTGAAATCAATTGTCTATACGCTTTAAGTGTACCATAGACTTTGTCCTTCTAGGACTTATTCTAATAGGAGCATTTGCATTGAGAATATAGTTGCTTTTTTTGGGTCAGCAAATGCGTCTCGCATGCTTTACAATATATTGCAGGTGAATTATCCTTTTATGAACTTCAAGTTCATATTATCTTATTCGAGGATCTAGATATAGAAATGATAATTCATTCCACGTAACTTTTTCTCAATTATTTATCTTATCTCCCCCTCATATTAGAAAAACTAACGTGTGTCCTCAGCTTTGGAAGCCTATCTTTGTGCATTATGGTGTTAATCAAATATACACCACACTTTAATAATAATAATAATAATAATAATAACAATAATAACAATAATAACAATAATAACAATAATAATAAGAAGAAGAAGAAGAAGAAGAAGAAGAAGAAGAAGAAGAAGAAGAAGAAGAAGAAGAAGAAGAAGAAGAACATAGAATTATTTGGTTCCTGACCCTGAACCATTTGTGAGGGGAGAATGTAATATACTTTCGTATATAACCTATATCAAATTGATATAGATAACTTTGTTCTCATAAATAATAGTTTATCTATTAAGTGGAAGCACTCAACAAATCATTGTGCTAAACCAACTGTGATATAAACTAACTTATCAAGATGAACGGTCTTGAATAGAAAATCTGAAAATTATGCTCTAAATTAAATTATTGAACAATTTACCTTGCAAACATCAAGTTGCAAGTTACTAATAATTGCACATGTAACCATCTCATAGATGCATCGTATGTGATATACTTGACAGGTGAATGAGCCTATATTCACCTTTGATACTTCCAGCATTCATGGGATTCAATCTCAATTTTAGTTGGTCTATTAATTAATGAGAACAAACAACATAAGAGAATCAATATAGAACTTTCTAGTTCTTTAATATTTACTCAGGTAAATTCTCTTTTATTTTTGCACATCATACTTAAATTAAGATTGCTCAACAGGCCATACTTGATAAAATTGTCTGTATCAGTAAACTTCAGATTTACATCATCACATGTGCAATTGTTAATTAAACTCCCAGTTTATTATGACATGAATTTTATATCAATAAATATCCAGTTTACTGTGTCATGTAATTTCACCATATTTTGTATTTGTGTTGTACAAATTGGAGAATAAAGCAGGTAACTTGTCACATACATATTACCCCGCCACAAGTTGTAGTAATAGAAGATATTAAAATCTTTCTTTTATTTATAGTCTCAATATAACCAACCGCTTTCGCGAATACTTTAGAAACTAAATAAGTTTCTTTGAGACTTACTACAACACAATACCTTATTGATAATCAGTTTTATTTCTCCAAAATAGTATAATTGGCTCTTCCAGAACTCTCAATTATTTTTGTACTATCACATATTCATCATCATTTTAATGGTGAATATCTCTTTAAAGGAGAAAATTAGACCATTATGGTCATGGTGAAAACCATTACAAGCAAAATATATTATTTCTATTAATATTGCCATAATATTTTGGGCATAATCACAATAGGTATGTTCTCAACGACCATTCATGCCATAATAATGAAATTATTTTCTTGTTTCATCTCAAGCCCTCTCTTCGATGTGAGTGTGGTATATTCACTACCACTAGCACTTACATATTCTTCCAAGAATGAATACGTATTCATAAATCAGATGATGTCACATTCACATCATGAATGGACCACAATCATCTATATGTGTTTTACAAAATCTCATGTCAAATCGATGACAATTATTACTTTCACAGAGTGAAGTATTATTTTGAGAATCCTTATTATTCTCATTATCACAATGATGATGATTATAATTTCGTCTAAGGCCACGTCCACATCCATTGATACTTTTATGGTAATAATTTGTCTTTTTTCCAGACTTATCACATATTGCTATCACACTCTCTTAAGGGGAACGAGAATGAAGCAAATTCAATGGGATGTGTTTCCACTTCTTTGCCCACAATCATATATGAACTTGATAATGGAAAGGCATAGAAATTTTACCACTTCGAGTGGTTATAATTTCCTGCAAACTCTATTACAGTTATAATCAAAGTTTATTGTCTTTTCTTGTATTTAAAATCGAATTAGAATTTCAAGAATTTAAAAGAGAAAAGTAAAGTAAAATACTTACCTTAAATTCAGAATTTAATCTTGAAGGAAGTTAATGGAACAATTGAAAATCATTATGCTCAATCTCAAAGCTTCTACTCAATTAGTTAGAGTCTCATGCTGATTATAAAACCATAAGAGAAGAAGAAGAGTGTCTCAAAGAAAAGTAGAGAGAGAACTCTTATTGCTTTTGGGATGATTTACAATGAGGTAAGACCCCTCTCTTTGTAGGGAAAAAATGAATTAGCCACAAAGTAACAAACTCTCTAAAAGATAGACATTCACTCTAATTATAATTCTATTCATAACAAAAATTTTGTTGTGCTGAATTTCTAAATATTAGGAAAATTATCATATTACACTTTGTGATGACCTAAAAGGTCATTTTATGTTTTATAATTCAATGATGTGCTCTATAGCCTTAAAAATCTCATTTTTACCCTCCTCGATTTGTCTGCGCAGTTCGAGCATGTTTCCGAAAAGCTTTTATGTGAAAAATTGAAGAAATAATAATTTTTGGCCTTAAAAAGTGATTTTAGTTGACTTCGATCAACATTTTGAGTAAACGGACCTTGACCCGTATTTTCACAGTCCCGGTGAGTCCGTAGTTAAATATGGGACCTGGGCGTATGCTCGGAATCGAATTTCGAGGTCCCTGGCTCGAGATATGAATTTTTGATTAAAATTGAAAGACTGAAATTATAATTGTTTTAAGAAATTGGTTAAGGTTTGATCTTGTTGGTATCAGGTCCGTACTTTTATTCCGGAGCCTGGTACAGGTCCGTTATGATATTTATACCTTATATGTGAAATTTGGTGAGAAATAGAACTGACTTGACGTGATTCAGACCTTCGGTTGAGAAAATAGAAATTTTAAAGTGTTGTTGAAAACATCATATGTTTTGGTGCTAAATTTGTAGTTTTAGGTGTTATTTTGGCGTTTTGATCACACGAGCAAGTCTGTATGATATTTTTAGACTTGTATGCATGTTTGGGTTGGATCTCCGAGGGCTCGGATGAGTTTCGGATAGGCTACGAGATGATTTACACTTAGAAAATCTTATGTGTTTTCCTGTTTCTCCTGTGCTTCTATATTGTGCTTAGCAATCGCGAAGCGACTCTCACGATCGCAAAGTGTAAGCTGGGCAGGGGATGGATTTGTTCTACGCGAAAGCGAGGCTTTTGTCGCGAACGCGGAGCACAGGGGGTCTGTTCTTCGAGAATGCGATCGGCAAGACATTAACGCATAGTGTATTGGAGGTGGGCTGGGAATCATCGAGTTGTTCTACGCGAACGAGGGCTAAGGCTCGCGAACGCGAAGGTTAGGGGGGACATACCATCGCGAACGCGTGCAACTCTTCGCGAACGCGAAGGCCTTTCTGGCTGCTGTGCATCGCGACCGCGACAGGTCTTTCGCGAACGCGGTGAAGACCTGTCCAATGATTTTTAGAACAAAAATGGGACTTCTTCCCAAATTTCATATTTCATCACTAGAACTCGACCTAGGGAGATTTTTGAAAAAGGTAATTCAACACCAAATCATAGGTTTGCACTCTTTAACTCGTTTTCTTCAATTTCCATCATCACCCATTGAATTCCTAGTCCTAAATCTTGTTCTTTCACGGTAGAAATTAGGAATTTTAGGAGAATTGGGGATTTTGCAAATTTGGGAATTTATACCTTGATTTGGGGTCGGATTCCGAAACTAATTACATATTCCGGCTCGAGGCTAGATGGGTGAATGAGTTTTGGTCCGAACGTCGAGTTTTGACCAAACGGGCCCAGGGTCAGTTTTTGACCTTTTTAAAGAAAGTTTGGGAAACCTATAATTATGAATTGAAACTGATTTCCTTAGCAACAATTAATGTTAGTAAGTTAATTATGACTAGATACGGGTGGATTGGAGGTGGAATCTAGAGGGAAAATGGTGATTGAGCTTTGAATTTGGCCTTTGGAGCGAGGTAAGTGTCATGTATAACTTTGGCTTGAAGGATTAGGTATTGTTTGACTATTTGCTGCGCGTTTGGTTGTTGAGTACAATGTATAGGTGAGGTGACGAGAACCTATGTGTTGTTGTCGAGTCATAGCATGCGAGTGAGTCCTGTTCTTGCAACTGTTGTAGTCTTTAATCGTATTGTTCATGCTTAGTTTAGCCATTTGTTATGTTGGGCAACTTCTATCCTGTTTTACTGAAATTTGGTAATTTTTGAGTATTTGCTCAAGGTTGAGGTTGATATTGTGGCATCAAAAATTGAAGTAAGACTGATTTCTTTGATATTTCTATCTCTCTGTTGGTATTGATCTTTGTTTGGTGAAGAAGAGTGTAAAGCACGAAGGGTGATGTCGTGTAATGTTTGTGAGCGAGCGTTAATGCACGAAGGGTGATGATGTGCCATGCTTTTGTGTGTGATAATGCACGAAGGTCGATGTCGTGTCGTTCTATTGTTTCACATGTGAGGTTGAGAGTAAAAGCACGGAGGGTGATGCCGTGCAATTTCTTTTACCGTTATATTGTTCCATATGGTGAGGTTGAGAGTAAAAGCACGAAGGGTGATGCCGTGCAGTTTCTTTTATTGTTCTTACTTATTTTATTTTTTTAATGCATTTTGATTGATCTGGTTATATCACTATTTCTGTTACATTGTGAACCCCTCTGCATGCCGCCTCCCAATATTTCCTGTCTTATTTATTTTTTTGTTGTTATTGCTATACGTATGATTATACTACACAGTTTGTTTGTGGGTGTCTTGTCGTATCCTCGTCACTACTTCATCGAGGTTAGGACCGACATTTACCAGTACATAGGGTCGTTGTACTGATATTGTACTCTGCACTTTCTGTGCAGGTTCAGGTATCGGTCCGAGCTGATTCCGAGATTAGCTGCTGACTTCATCACACAGGAGACCCAAGGTAGATTTGCCGACGTCCGCAGACCATGGAGTCCCCTCCTACCTGCTCATTTTACTATTTTCTTGACTCATAAACAATTGTATTTTCCTTCAGCCAAATATTTGTAAATAAATCATTGAAGTTCGTGAGTGGTGACTCCAGATCATGTGTAGTTTGTATAAAAATAGATTTTATTATGAATTTCCGCTTTATTATTAATTCGATATGTGTTAATTATTGTTAATCGTCGTAAGTTTTTAAGATTTTTGTGTGTTGAGTCTCTAATGTTAGCTTGCCTAGAAAGTGAATATTGGGCACCATCACGGTCCCGATAGTGGGAGTTCCGGATCGTAACAAATTGGTATCAGATCACTAGGTTGCTTAGGTCTCAAAATTCACGGACAAGCTCAGTAGAGTCTGGGGGATCGATACGGAGACGTCTTTACTCCCAGAGGCTATGAAGTTTAGGAAGAAATTTCACTTTATTCAACTCTATCGTACGATTTTGTTATCTCAATACTGATTGGATTATCCTATTCTTAGTCTCTCTTAAATGGAGAGAACACGTACCACTTCCTCCGCTGATCACCAGTTAGAGTCTCCAACAGCAGCTCCTACGAGGGGTAGAGGTTGAGGCCGCACCAGAGGTCGAGGCAGGGGCAGGGCTCAGCCCAGGGCCTGAGCTGTAGCCCCAGTGGTGGAGCCTCAGGTAGAGTTCGATGAGGAGGTTCCAACTCAGACTATGCCTGCCGGACCAGCTCAGGTCCCCGAGGGGTTTATTTCCACCCCACTGCTTCAGGGTACCTTGGTCCGATTAGTGGGCCTTATAGAGAGTGTGGCCAAGACTGGCGCATTCCCCATGGCACCAGTCGTATCTCAGGCTGGAAGAGGAGCCTAGAATTCTGCTACTCATACTCTGGAGCAGATGGATCCCCAGTTTCAAACTGCAGCAGCCCATCTAGTCGGAGTAGTTCAGCCGGTTGTTGCAGCACAACAAGTTGATGGGTCAGTTATGTCCTCTGAGGCTTTGTGGAGATTGGATAGGTTCACCAAGCTCTTTCCAGTTCATTTTAGTGGTGTTACTTCAAAGGATCCCTAGAAGTATCTTGATAGTTGCCACGTGGTTCTTCGGAACATAGGTATATTGGAGACCAATGGGGTCGACTTTGCTGCTTTTCAGATGACTGGTTCCGCCAAAAAATGGTGGAGGGATTATCTATCGACTAGACCAGCTGAGTCGCCTGCTCTTACTTGGGACCAGTTCTCACATATCTTCTTGGAGAAGTTTCTACCTATCACCTTGAGAGAGGAGCACCGCCGGCAGCTCGAGCGTCTCCAGCAGGGCAGCATGACTGTTACTCAGTATGAAACCCGTTTTCTGGATTTGTCCTATCCCACAAAACGAGAGGGGGTGGCGTGAGGAGGTTTATTGAGGGTCTTGCTCAGTCTATTAGATTGCAGATGGCTAAGGAGACAGGGAGTGAGATTTCTTTCCAGGATGCGGGTAATGTCGCCAGACGAGTTGAAATGGTTCTTGGACAGGGAGGTCAGGGGTCGGATAGGAGACCTCGTCATTCCGGTGGTTTCAGTGGTGCCTCGTCTGGAGGGGGGTACTTATGGTAGAAGCCATCCTCCCATTCCATTTCATTCAGCACTCCAGGCTCCCGCGGTGCCTAGGTGGTCGTGGACCTTATATGCCTAATTCAGATCAGCCTGCCTACAGTGCACCACCAGCTCCTATTAGTGCACCTTCCATCCAGAGTTTTCAGGGTGATTATTCAGGTCGACATACAGTTTGCCGGCCAACAGTCTCAGCAGCCGAAGTCTTGTTATACTTATGGTGATCCGAGAGACATTTTCTAGATTTTTCCCTCGTGCGTCGGGCAGTTCGCAGAACCAGAGTTCTCGTGCTATGGTTCTGGCACCAGTAGTTGCACCACCTGCACAGCTAGCCAGAGGCAGGGTTCAAGCAGTTAGAGGTAGGGCCCAGATTGTTAGAGGTGGAGGCCAGGCTGTTAGAGGTGGAGGTCCGCCAGCCAGAGGCCGTCCCAGTGATATGATTCAGGGTGGTGGGCCCCAGCCCCGATGTTAAGCTTTTCCAGCCAGACCAGAGGCTGAGTCATCCGCTGATGTCATTACAGGTACTATTCTGTTATGCCCCGCAACATTACATCAATATTACGTCTTGCAGTATTATATTACGATGATATTGCATCTTGTAGTATTGTACGTTGAATTTGTTGTAAGGTAATTGACATTCGTTCAAGGAAAATTTTATTTGGAGATGATGAGGATTATGCTATGTCAAACAAGTGATGAGTAAATTCGGGTGAGAGAGGAAGCAAGTCAAAGGAAATGAACTTTCATCCAAATTTATATATTGGGATAAAATACGGATTGAGAGGTGATACCCGATATTTATGGACTAGTACCATATAGACATGATCGTAGAATGTATAAAGTATATTAAAAATAAGTAGAATTTTAAGTAATTTGAGACAATTCTTAATTATACGGGTAATTGATTAATCACCGGGTAGTGGAATATTACCTAATTAAATTAATTAATTATAGGTTAAGATAAAAAACTCCATGTGACAGCAAGCCACTACACCAACCATATGACTCTTAGTCATAATTCATGACTAAGAGTCATTTTAAATAGGTGGCAACTTAACATGTAATAAACAAAAGACATTTCCTTCTAAGCTTTTTCAATACCAAGAATCAGATGTGAGTCTTTCCAAGTACTAACGTGACTTATTATAAAGATTCCTACAAATCCTAAAGGCAAGAGATTCTTATATATCTTGTAAGTAAGAGACTTTCGGTAAAAGGTCTCAAACGAGATTTTTCGAAATAAATCTTCTTTCATATGTCTTGTTCCATAAAACTCTTCTACAAAGTAAGGTAAGATTAACGTAATTTTGCTCATCAAAAATTTCATACGAAATAATATTACGTTATAGTAACGGGATTTTGTGATTCTAAAGGAGTACGGTGCAATCTTTTCTAAAAATATCATACGGATTTTCCCTACTCCAGGTATGTTAAGGCTATATCTTATTTCTTTTGGCATGATCTCTACGATACAAATGAAACGAGAAAATGTACAACTTCCATAAATGACTATATTCATAGAAATGCTAGAGATGCCTATGTTCTTGATTCTCCATGTGTCCTATTATTTTATCATCTGTTCATGGGTCTCAGAAGAATACGTAAGTTGAAAAAGTTTACTTCATGATATTAATCAAAGGCATAATGGTCTTATGACATTCCGAGAGATTTATTGACGTACTTCTCATGAATTGCATTCATTTATATTGACCCATCACCAGATGTCGTTATATATGCATATATATGTATATTGTATTTATATGGGATACGGGAAAGAGGTTACGACGTTATATACACATCACCACCTGATCAACTGGTATACGTTGATGATTTTGTCTGCAGTGGCCGATATGATATGATGGGATGCCCTCAAAGGCCTGATGACGTTATGAAACATGTACATACACATTACATGACATTTATACGCATGTGCATGAAATTATAAACATTTCACGATTTACATAGCTATCTATACTTACAGGTTGAGTCATTTACTCTATATTTCTTCCATGTCTGTTATGTACTTATTTATGTGTCTTACATACTCGGTACATTATTCGTAATGACGTCCCTTTTTACCTGGGGACGCTACGTTTCATGCCCGCAGGTCCCGATAGACAGGTCGAGAGCCCTCCAAATAGGCTATCAGCTCAGCGGAAGATGTTGATGCACACCATTTGCTTCGGAGTTGCTTGTTTGGTTAGTATGATTTAGACGTGTATTATTTGGTATGGCGGGACTCTGTCCCAACCTGTATGAAAATTATGTATTCTTAGAGCCTTGTAGACAGATGTCATGTACGTAAAAGATTGTATGGCCTTGTCGGCCTATGTGTAGTATACGAGTGATTATTTTGGTCTTATAGGCCCGTATGTCTTATGTATAAGTTGGTATCACATGTTGTATTATACTTATCTCACCGCAGCCTTCCAGCTCAATTATCTATGATAGTATGACATGAAAAGATACCAGTTGAGTAAGGTACCGGGTGCCCGTCGTGGCCTATCAGTTTGGGTCGTGAAAAAAGTGGTATCAGAGCAGTTCTGTCCTATGGAGTCTACAAGTTGTGTCTGGTAGAGTCTTGCTTTATGGGTGTGTTGTGCACCACACTTATAAGCAGGAGGCTACAGGGTATTTAGGACTGTCACTCTTTCTTTTTACTCTAGATCGTGTGGTGGAGTTCATTTATAAGAATTCAAATTCTGAACTTCTATTTTTATTCGTAATAAGACGATGCCTACATTCAGAAAGTCGATCGATAAGAGATATAAATGTGGAAGTGTTGAGTTAGAGGAACTCGATTTTGCATCTTGCTTATGATGAGTAAATGTGAGGTCTTCAACAGATCATACGTGTACTAAAAGGTGTAAGGTTTTTTTATAAGGAGCTTTTAGGAAAGAATACTTATCCACTATTACGGTAAAAAGGAATCGGAAGTTAGACACAAGTTTCAACAAGTAAAAGAAGCAAGGTGAAGAGGGTACGAGGTACCTAGTTAATAAAAATTATCATTATTTACCATTCAAGAAGGAAGATATAAGCATTTTGAGTTACCTTCAACAGTAACAGATGTACGTACAATCGACCACACCTATCTCAGTCATGCCCTATGGGAGCTAACGTATATGGTTTAAGAGAAGGACAGGTTAGCCGGATCCGGCTGTGGTTAGAGTAACCCAAAATGATGGATGGATGATTTGCGTTAGTTGACATTTCTGAAGGATATTACAAAAGGCTCTAATAGATCTCCTTGTGAGATACCTAGATGGTACACTCCAAAATAGTACAGCTAGATATAAGTACTACAATACATGCACTGGAATCCTCGAAGGGGTAAATATTACCTTAGTGTGGCTCCCGTCCCTGTAGAGAAAGAATATTTGGAAATTCAAAGAGCCAGTGGATGGAGCAAATGGGAGCTAAAAATCAAAAGAATATCTTGTTGAAGTTTTCAGAATAAAGTGATAGCCAGAAATGTTAGCAGGAAATAAGAAGAGAGTTAATGAAGCATTA
The DNA here is from genome assembly GCA_005239505.1 of Nicotiana paniculata. NCBI lineage: Eukaryota > Viridiplantae > Streptophyta > Magnoliopsida > Solanales > Solanaceae > Nicotiana > Nicotiana paniculata. The sequence goes on along the minus strand of ML335431.1, from coordinate 9,158 downwards.
TGAGTAAGATGTGATACATGGATGACAACGGCAGATCAAAAAATGATAGTATTACAGAGTCTATAGTCAAATGGAGGAAAATACGAGAGGTGACAGGCCTTGAGGAAACAAAAGAGTATAGGCCATAAATTCATATCGTGACTGCAACGCGACTATCAGAAGGGAGAGTTATACCCTAGAGTAATAGAAATCAGTATGGGTTGGCGAACAAGATAAACTAAACATGAATTAGGGACTGGATGATTTGATAATGGTCGACATCATGAGAATTTCATATTTTGTTCCTGTGATAATAGAATGGAAAATAGAAGAAAATTCATGAGAAATTCAGAATATGGTCATTCAGGAAGACGCTTCCTTAAAGCAAGCCATGTAAGCAAATTTAATCTTAAGAGACTGTATATGCCAGTTATACTAAGTATCACCCTCGCGAGTAAGGAATTTTGTTATCCTTGTTACAAAAAAATTATCGCGAGACGAGTAAGGGTCATCGATGATGTGAAAGGACGCCACAAATGAAAAGGTAGAACATCTATAGGCAAATTGTCGTAGCTCCAACTCTTAGTGCTTCCCTAAAGGGGGGAATATGGAGTGATGTGGCATTAAGTCAGAATTTAGTGGTTCTAGTAATTATGGAATGGTGAAGGAAGACTGCGAAATAAAAGAAAAAAAAAGATCTGAGAAGGAATGAAAAGAATTATTCGATTAATGAGCCAGAGTACATTATGAACGCATTCAAGATTCCGGAATATTATCCATGCAACACATATGTTGACAAAAATAGAGTTAATGTTTAAATAAAAAATTAATCTACTATTTAAATATCTTTTTATCTTTTTTTAATAGCTTAAATAAAAAATTTTAACAAAAAGCAGTATGTGAGAAACATTCCATGTTAATAAAAATGATAGAGAATGAGTTCCAAACCTCTTGTAACAATCAAAAGTGTCACATTAGAAACAAATTACAATGAGGCCTTCTCCATAGTCCAAAATGAATGTTTCCTTTGTCATCATTGGGTAAATTTTTACACAAATTTATTGTCAGACAATTGCCCAATTTATGAGAAAACTACTCTTATTTTTTTAGAAATTTTGCTCTTTATTGCTATTTTCACTATTCTACATTATTGCACCTCTTTTACTATGAATTGTTTCGCTCCGAAAAGTCGAGTTTTTTGGTTTCTCCCTTTTGTGGGCGGCCTTCTTACCAATCTGTTTCCTTTCACTTGATGCTATATATCACTACATGATTTTAAGAATTATTTATGCGTCCAGGTCAATTAGCGAAGGCTCAACTCTCTTCTCCCTACCTTTTAGCCTTCTAGACCCCTGGAAAAAAAATAAAGAAAGCTGAAATAGAAAAAAAGAGAGAAATTGGGCCATCTTTCTCAAGAGAGGCTATGTACTAATTATCTTTCATTATATTTGTTCTTTTGATTCTCCTTCCACTTAGCAATGAACTAATACAATAATAATGTAGAATGTGATTAAACTTATAATTAAGAAAATAAGAAAAAGATAAGTGTTGTTTAATATTTTGCCATCTGTTGTTTACTTGTAGACTTGCAGTTGTCTTGTGATCTGTCTTCTTTGGTCTCATGGTTTCTTTTCCGTCTGTCCTCGCACCATAAATTAGCACAAAGAATTATGAATTCTCATTCTTTATATCCAAAATTAATATGCAATATATAATGAAATGAAGAAGAGAAAAAATAAGACGACTATAATTTACTTCGCATGTGTAACTTATCTAGATGAAATATTAAGAGAAAATAAAAAGTCACACTCTAGCATGCATTAGAAAGAATTTTAATTCACTAAGAATGAAACAAAATTAGAGGAAAAGTAAAAACACAAAAAGGGAAAAAATTATTAAATCAGAAATTAAAATTGTAAGATGACGAAGAATATGAATAATCAAAGAGATTTCTTATTAGAGTCGCATTATACTAATTATTAGAGTCGCATTATACTAATCAAAAAGATAAAATCAATATGTGATCAATGAGACTTACCATTCAAAGAGAGAAGCACTTATCTTATGACAAGGTTCGAATATAAAACTAGTTAAAAAGTATAAATTCCTAATATGGAATATTCCATACTACATTATCTTATGACAAGGTTCGAATATAAAACTAGTTAAAAAAGTATCAATCCCAATTCCCATGTCATTATAATATTTCAACTGATTAAATAAAAATTTGAAGTAACATATAAGAAAGTTAATTAGAAGAAAAATGATTCTAAATAAGGGAGGAAGAAACATAACAGAGAATATTATCAAAATTATAGGCAAATGGAAGTATAGAACATGACCACTTTCTAAACGTAATTTCACTTCGCTTCTGTCCATCGGCAAAATAAGTGATGCGAGGTTGAAAATTGCAGCTGTTCAGAGTTGTACGAAGAGCTTGCGCAGTGGTGCCTAGCGATTAAGTTAGTTAGGAAGGCCTTTCAGCTGAAGTTCTCATTGTGAGCAATTGAGTCCTATATTAGTTTAAGTATAAGTTTTGGGAATTACACATTAGCCCTGTTAATTATCAATTATAGGTACTTGGGGTCCACTAAAGTTAGTTATTGTCTTTTAGCTAGTAGTGGAAGCATATATACTCTCTATTTGGATGACTGAATCATGAATGAAAATATTCTCATTTTAAATTTCTCTTTTCTTTCTTAGTTTAGCGGTAGATTTTAGTCCTACACCTAGCAGTCGCATCAGTGGTATCAGAGCATCTTCCCAGCTTTGTGGAAAATGTCGACTGAAATGAACGAGGTGATGAATCTGCTGCAGAAGATGTCTACAGGTATGTCCAGTTTTGTAGCTAGACAAAATCAGCTCGAGGTTAATAATCTGTTCCAACCCTACACCACTATATAGTAGCGAGGAGTGGTCGATGCAGTTTTACCGGATAGGTCGGAATATATATCCAAAGGGAGTTAATATTGGTGGGGAGTTGGGTTTCTACCTAATCTAGATGTGCGTGTTTTTCTAATTGCACTTCTAACCATGATTGGGATTGTTTCTATTCTAATTTTAATGCTATTGATTGCTAAAAATAATCTAAGTACAATATTTTTGTGAGAGTTTTTTAAATGATAAAAAGCACTAGGGAAGTGACTTCCGCCTAGGCGAGTATCTAATGGGGTCGAGAGTCTAGGACTAGCTTGTTATGATTAGGATTGTGATATAAACTTCACACATAAATACTCACTCTATACCCCTCGGTAGTTTGAGTGACTTTGCCCGATTTGGTTTTCTCAAGCCCAAATGGGTGTTCAAGCAATGCAAGTAAAATTGGCTCAAGTCGGGTATTACTATCTCTAGGTTTAACCCTTTAATTGGGGCTATCAATCTCTTGAATTCATCTCAATTCCTTGTTAGCCTATTTTTCCTAGACTTGGACCCTCTTTCTCAAGAAGAGCCTAAGTCAAAAAGGCACGAATCAGTGTTTGCAACCACCAATTCTATAATTAAAGCATGAAATAAGCTAAATATCACTAACCGGTAAATAATTAAGCGCTAAAACTCAAGACCCATTAAATACTCACACTAGGGTTGGGTCACAATCCTAGCTATGGGGCTTAGCTACTCATAATAATGGTAAAAATCAGAGATGGAGATGTAATATAAGCCATAAAATTCAAATACAAGAAGAAAATCTAAAGATAAAAGCTAACACTACTCTAAAATTATTCAAAACGGTAAAGTGCATCTATTCACGTGTTCCCTGATGCAAAAATTGACCTAAAATGTCAAAAGGATCTATTTATACACAGCTGAAATTTCTGGACAAAAATACCCCTATGAGGTTTCATTGACCGCGTAATAATAGGCGCGTTCGCGCTTGGACTTTCGCGGCCGTGCAATAACGAGCGTGGTCCGTGTTTTTTCAAATCTGGGCTTGTGTTGGACTAGGTTTCGCGGATCGCGTAAATTCATTCGCTCCGCGTTAGCTTCAATTGCGGCCGCGTATTTTTGTTCGCGGACCGCGTTCCTTAGTTAAACTCGACCTGCAGGGTCTTTGAACCTCAAGTTGCGCTCTCAGCGGAATATCCTCCGCGCCTGCGTTAGACCAATACATAGCGGCATAATTTGAACGCGGCCAGCGACAATGTTTGTGCTTAAATGCAGCTTCTTTGAACCTCAATATCGCAGGTCGTGTAATAGTATCCGCCTCAGCGGTGAACCCAACGTGGTCGCGCTTTTCCATCGCGGTCAGCGATCCATTTCCAGCCTTTGATTTGTGCAGGTTTGACTCCTTCATGAGCTTATTTTGGCTTCTTTGCCTCATTTTGACCAAACCCTGCAAGCAAGCACATTAAGTTAGTTTTCGGTAACACTTTTACGCATTTTTGACCCAAAACCTAAGCAAAAGAGAGCAAATAGTAGACTAAAATCCCTAATTATCAACTCCCCCAAACTTAAGCTTTTGCTTGTCGTCAAGCAAACACGGTAATTCTCACCTCCACAAGAAAAAGAAAGGAAAATCCAGTTGTCCTAAGATGACTTCATCAAGCATCAATTGGGACTAACAATTACCTCCAACACAAATGCATTATCAACAATATCATACTATGACCTTTTGAGTTTCATAGTTCTAGAATGACGCAAGAGCATCAAGAGTTGACTCAATTCATCAAGGAATCTCGCTCTCTCACGTAAGTCATTGTGGATCCCAGACTCCTCCTCATATACTCTCCATGAGCTAATCTTACCTTATAAAATATGACACTCAAAACGGGAATTGTAAAGAAGTGCGCTCATCGCTCTCAAAAGAATGTCACAAATCTGGCTCTAAGTACCATAAGATTGCCCCCCATGTAAATCACCACTAATGTAGATATCCAAGACCGTTTAACTAGTCAGGGCCATAATGTTCCCCACAAGACACACAACTAATCAGATAGATAGCCAAAATCTTTTGACTCCCCAGCAACAGCGCCAAAAAGTGATCGGTTCCAACCCTACACCACTATATAGTAGCGAGAAGTGGTTGATGCAGTTTTACCGGATAGGTCAGGATCGATATCCACAGGGAGTTAATATTGGTTGGGAGTTGGGTTTCTACCTAATCTAGTTGTGCGTGTTGTTTCTAATTGCACTTCTAACCATGATTGGGATTGTTTCTATTCTAGTTTTAATGCTATTGATTGCTAAAAATAATCTACGTACAATGTTTTTGTGAGAGTTTTTTAAATGATAAAAAGCACTAGGGAAGTGACTTCCGCCTAGGCGAGTATCTAATGGGGCCGAGAGTCTAGGACTAGCTTGCTATGATTGGGGTCGTGATATAACCTTCACACATAAATACTCACTCTATACCTCTCGGTAGTTTGAAGGACTTTGCCCGATTTGGCTTTCTCAAGCCCAAATGGGTGTTCAAGCAATGCAAGTGAAATAGGCTCAAGTCGGGCATTATTATCTCTAGGTTTAACCTTTTAATTGGGGCTATCAATATCTTGAATTCACCTCAATTCCTTGTTAGCCTATTTTTTCTAGACTCGGGCCCTCTTCCTCAAGAAGAGCTTAAGTCAAAAAGGCACGAATCAGTGTTTGCAACCACCAATTCTACAATTAAAGCATGAAATAAGCTAAACATCACTAACCTATAAACAATTAAGCCCTAAAACTCAAGACTCATTAAATATCTACACTAGGGTTGGGTCACAACCCTAGCTATGGGGTCTGACTACTCATAATAATGGTAAAAATCAAAGATGGAGATGTAATATAAGCCATAAAATTCAAATACAAGAAGAAATCTAAAGATAGAAGCTAACACTACTCCAAAATTACTCAAAACGGTGAAGTGCGGCTGTTCGTGTGTTCCTTGATACAAAACTTGACCTAAAAATGTCAAAAAGATCAATTTATACACAGCCGAAATTTTTGGACAAAAATGCCCCTATAGAGGTTTCGCTGACCGTGTAATAATAGGTGCGTCCGCGCTTGGACTTTCACGGCCGCGTAATAACGAGCGCGGTCCGACGTTTCTTCAAATCTGGGCTTGGGTTGGATTAGGTTTCACGGACCGCGTAAATTCATTCGCATCCGCATTAGCTTCAATCGCGGCCGCGTATTTTTGTTCTCGACCTGCAGGGTATCTGAACCTCAAGCTACGCTCTCAGCGGAATATCCTTCGCGTCTGTGTTAGACCAATACGGAACGCGGCCGGCTGATAACTTGGCTTTTTGCCTCGTTTTCCGTTCCCTTATATGTGAATTTTGGATACAATTTTACACAAAATAGCCCCGAACGCTTATACGTTGTGCTTGTTGCAGGATTGAACCAGAAATGAAGGCATTCAGTCTAAAATATGCTCAAAATAGGAGTGAATCTGGCACAAGGAGCAAACCCAACAAAGCTGCTCAAGACAACAAGGCCACTGCGGCCGCGGTCGTGTTTTCGCGGACCGCGATGCATTTCCAGTGAGTTAGAAATTCAAGCCATCAGCCACCGCGGTCGTGTTTTCGCGGACTGTTGTGCATTTCTAGTGAGTTAGAAATTCAAGCCATCATCCACCGTGGCCGCAGTCGAAGTTTTGCGGACCGCGGTGGAGTTCCAGTGAGACCCAAGAATTGCAAGTTCCCACCGCGGCCGCGGTCAAAGTTTCGTGGACCGCGGTGGCGTTCCAGTGAGGTCCTAACGTTTTCGCGGAACGCGGTCGTGTTTTCGCGGTCCGCGGCGGTACTTCATGGGTATTTTTGTCCGAAAATTTGGCAGACTATAAATAGACTATTTTATAATTTATTTAGAGATTTGGAAGATATCAGTTGTTTTTCAGAGTAGAGAGCTCTTGAATATTTTAGGGTTTTTATTTCTTTAGCTTTATTCTTGCATTTTTAACATTGAAAACTTCAATTTCATTGTTAGGAATCAATTAAATGGGTTATTCTTCTTCTCTATCATTGTTCTCATCTTTGATTATGAGTAGCTAGACCCATTAGCTAGGGTTGTGGCTCAACCCTAGTGTGGGTATATAATGGGGTTTTGAAATTAAGGTTGGGAAATTAATGGGTGTTGGCTATTTAGGCTATTTCAAGGTTTTTATTGCTATAATTAGTGGTTGCAAACACTAATTAACCTTTTCATGACTTGGGTCTTTCTTGAGAAAGAAGACTTGAGTCTAGAAATTAGCCTAATAGGAAATTAGGGCATTATCAAGAGATTGGTAGTCCCAATCAAAGGGGTTAAACCCAGAAATGGTAAAACCCTACTTGAGCCCTAGTTAACGGGTTAAACCTCGAGAGAGTAACACCCTACCTAAGCCTATATTGCTTGATTATTGGGCACCCAATTGGACTCGAGAGAGGCAATTAGGGTATAATCACTCAAACTACCGAGAGGTATAGAGTGAGCACCTTCGTGCTTTTGTTATAGCTATATCCCTAACAAATTTCCCGACCTTAGAATTGAATCCCTTTGTGTATCCACCTAGGCCACACTTACGACCCTAGTGCCTTTATCAATATTAGAAAACAACATCAAAAACAAAACAAAGTTAGTCATTAATTAGCTTACAAACAATAGAATACATTTAGTATAGTTCAACACCAACCAATGTTTAGAAGCGCAATTAGAAACACTCGACCCTTCTAGATCACTGATACACTCACTCCCATCTATAGGCTCTCTGTGGATTCGATCCCGACCATTCGGGTAAAAGCTACACGACCTTTGCCTTCATACTTATAGAGTAGTGTGGGTTAAGTGCCGTCACTTTTTGGCGCCGTTGCCGGGGAGCTTTAACGGTGTGACTATATTTGTGACTAGAACCGTAGTCTATTTTTCTTTCCTTCTATTTTTAACTTCCTTGTATTGTGTACTTAGGTACAATGGCTGATCCGCTAGGAAATGTGATTCCGGGGGAGGAGTTTTATGATAATCAAGAAGATGAAATCAATCAAATTCCTCCACAAAGAAGAGGCCGACATGCCAATATTCAGGATGATGTTTGATCACGCTCAACTATGTCTTATAGAAAGACTAAACGTGCACTGCAAATATAATCCGGGGTATTACTCCCAGAGTCGATCCCAAAGGGAATTTACGTATCAATCAATGCTGTCAGAATACGAAACTTTTACTTAATCAATTTTCTCAAGATTTTGGAATATCAATTGGTGATGTCTTACTATTTCTACTGACAAAATTAATAAACTAACGATTAACTAACAATATGGTGTAAACAATTATAATAAAGGTCTAAGGTCATGGTTTTCCCCGTTGGCGAACTTCCTTCTTGGATACTTCTTATAGTTTGATTAGTTGTCTCTATTAATCATGAACACTTTATCTACCATAAATCTCTCTCAAGTAATTATGATAATTTACTAGACGCACTCTCTCAAGTTACGCTAGCTAGATTGCATTACAGTTCACTTTAGATTGCACCCGAGGTATCGTTATCTCTAATCCAACCTCTAAACCCTCGGTTATGACTTTCGTCTATACTCTGGGAGTGATGTTGTTCAAACAACTACCTAAATATGCACTCTCTCTCAAGTAGATACATAATAAATAGGAACAGCTAATTGAGGGCCCTTCAATCAACTACAACAAGAACGTAATTGAACAAATAGAGTTTAGCCAACCAATCAAAGCTATATTATTATCACAATAAGTTCATCCCCCAACGGGTTCCACCAAAACCCTAGATTAAGGAAATTAGCTACTCATGCTCATAATAATCAACTCTAAAATAACTTGCATAATTAAACTACAAAGTAATGAATAAAAGCTGTAAAAATCAATGTTTTACTTCTCTGAGTAGTGTTCCACAGGCGTCTCTTGTCTCTAATGGCATCCCTATTCAAAGTTGTGTTTTTGGGTCTATTTATATGTTTGGGACAAACCCTAAGCGTGTAGGATACTTCTAGTCAAACCGGGAAACACTTAAAATCTTCAAAACTCGGACTATGCCGGACCAGGGACCAGGCGTTACAGGCCAAACGCCTGGCCAGGCCTGGCTTTAGGGCCCAAACGCCCCCCAAACGCCTGGTCTTACCAGGCTTTACAGCCCAAACGCCCGGCTATGACCAGGCTTTACAGCTCAAACGCCCAGCTATAGCCGGGTTCACTCCTTTTTTACTCTTGAGCGTATTTTTTACATTTATGCATCCATTTAGCTCGGCTTCCATCTCCAATTCACC
>ML335429.1:0-11622 GCA_005239505.1 Nicotiana paniculata | reverse complement strand
CAAGATTCCCTCTTGCATTACAAACTCCTAAAATCTAGTTCATCTCTAGCAATTTTTACCGCCTTAAACCTAAGGGGTAAGAATTTTTACACTACCAGAAAACTAAATTTAATGGTGTAAAAAAATTATTTACTTATTAGAGTACACAACATAAAACTAGAATTCTGGGTAATCTCATTAATTTACTAAGGAGCAAAATTGTGTTGAACAAAGAAAGCTTCGATATTGTCATAACTGATGTTGTTAAAGATGACATGGATTGTTTCAAGCTTTTGAAAGATATTGCCTTGGGATCGATATTCCAGTAATAAGTCAGTGTTAAAAAAAAAAAGAAGAAAATATCCTTTTTTTTTTAATTTATTTTACTTCTTTATTATGAATTCGGAATCTCAAACCTTGCTTCCGCTTTGGGATGTGGTGGATTGGATACAATACGTTTATCTTTAAACAGAAGTTTCGGATTTGATCTTTGGATATGGAAAAACCCTATAAGCAGAGGCAACCTAGGATGAGAAGGTGGCGTGACACATGAGCGAACTGCTCAACCAGTATCCCTATCGGGCTTTTGATCTTAAGGGTTCCAAGCAAAATATATGACTGTTTTCAACATATATACACTTATATATTCAAAGTTTTTGCCGAAGTAAACGGTGTCCGGTGACCCCTTTTCTCCAAGCATTGGTCCTCCTCGGCCTATATACGACGTTAATCTACTTTAGTGGTGCTAGTGAGTAGCGGATACTAGATAGTTACACACAAAAAAAAAACCTCTTACTAGGAGTTTCTTAAATCTTAGGCCGTGAATTCAAAACTTCTGGTTAAGGGTGGAAGGATTGCATCCATTCCGCTATAATGCTTAGTGGTTACAATTTCTTTAATTTTTCTTTATTACCTTGTTATAATTGTATTAAAATATACCAATATTTTTTTTAATGTTGAATTAAATTTCAGTGATATCTGCAAATGATGACTCGAGAACAATTGTGGAGGGAGCTCGTGATTACTTGGTGAACCCTGTAAAAATGGAGAATGTCAAGAATATTATTCAGCATGTTACTAGTAAAACTCAGTCTTACGCGTCTTTCTAAATAGTGGAATATTAAAAATGAATTTCGTATGAGACATCCAAAAAGAGATATATAGATTGACTCTAAAATGTGATAGAGTCAGAATATATCAGTGTTTTATGTCTGTAACGATACAAGTATACGGTCGAAATTGGGCTACAATTACGCAATAGACCGGGCTCGGAACTCGAAGGGTTGAAGATCGATCTCGAGTCTCATCGAACTAGAACGCGAGGTCAGAATGTCCGTCCTCAAGAACATTGATCCCATGATCCCAGAATCAACCCTGATCCCGAATAAGCTCGAGGAAACATTGCCGGTATAACCAACAGAAGACCGAAATAACGGAAGAACGAAATATCCGTAATCGATCGGATATTTCGGCGAGAATCTCAGCACGTATCAGTAAAGCACCAGCAAGTAAGCCAATCGGGAGATTTTTAGCTTTTATAGAATTGTACCTAGAGTAGGACTTCCCTACTATATAAAGGGGAGTCTGATTACTTGTAAAGGACATTGTAACACGCATTCCAAAGCAATATATTATTATCTCTAGTTATTATCTTGTCATTCAGCTCTGGTCTCGATAAAAACACTTTGGAATCAAGGGTGACTAACTTTCCAAGGCTAAGATTGTTCAACTTTTGTGGTTTGCATTTACTTTCTCATTGTTTATTTAAATTTTAATCTGATTTCTCATTTTGTATCAAGTTATATCACGTATCCTTGAAATCACGTACAAATTCAATTGTTATCCGATTTTGAGGGTAAACAGTTTGGCGCCCACCGTGAGACTAAGGCTAATAGTGGTTATTTGATACAAATCTCCATACCACACAATGCTTTACACTTGCTCTTTGAAATGTCTTTGATTCCAGGTTAAAACACAAAATGTCAAATTCCCAATCAGCAACCCTGCATGTTGACAACGGATCTGGTCACCAAGGTGAAAATAACAACATAACGCCCAGTAACGAGGTACCGCCTGCTGATTTCGTCAAAATTCCGGTCGCAGGCCTAATTGATGCTAATTCACATGTGAATGTCGACACGAACCTGCCAACCGACCCCCAAAATAGCATCTGTGGTGGAGCCCAATCAGCAACTTAAAACACACAAAAAATATTGAAGGAGACGGGATCAATCTATGGGTGATCTTCAAAATGCTGTAGGCTCAACATGCAGCGATAGCTCAGTTACAGAACCAAATTCGTGCACCGAGCAGGGTTAAGCTTGATCTGCGCCAAGAAGTTACCTGTAGGGACGAACCGGTCGCAGAAAGATCTAACAAGAACGAATCGGGGACTAACTTTGAGATCATAAAAATGCTCAAGGAACTGACGAAACAAGTGGACTCAAGGGAAAAGAAAATCTAAGCTAATGACCAAAAAATGGAAACCTATAATTCCATGGTGGACAAGATCCCAGGAGCACCTCTAATATTGAAAGGTCTAGATTCCAAGATGTTTGTGCAAAAACCTTTTCGTTTGAGCGCTGCTCCGAAGCCGATCCCCAAGAAATTCTATATGCCTGAGATACCTAAGTACCAACCCAAATGAGCATGTAACCTCTTATACATGTTCCATCAAAGCGAACGACTTGGAGGACGATGATATCGAGTCCGTTCTGCTGAAAAATTTGGAAGACCCTGTCAAAGAGAGCTATGACATGGTACAACAATTTTCCTCCTAATTCTATTGACTCATTTTCTATGCTTGCAGATTTTTTCGTGAGAGCACACACTGGTGCCATCAAGGTCGAGACCAGGAAGTCGTACCTTTTTAGAGTAAAATAGAAAGATAACGAGATGCTGTGAGAGTTTGTGTCCCTATTTCAGATGGAATGAAAGGACCTACCGCTAGTTGTTGATGACTGGGCCGTTCAATCTTTCACTCAAGGACTCAATGAAAGGATAAATGACCGAGGCCAGAGCAACCGAGGATTCATGACAAAAAACAGCTTTGACAGGTCCATCGAGCCTAAAGAAGCACCGAGGCTATCGGAATACAACTTTAATATCGATGCTACCGTCATTGTATTAGTTATCGGGCGCATCAAATATACCAAATGGCCTCAACCCTCTACAATTCGGTCCAACCCAAAGGGATCCTAACAAGATGTGCAATATCATGGCACTCACGGTCACAAAACGGAAGCTTGTCTACAGTTGAGAGAGAAAGTAGCCTGACTATTCAACAATAAACATATTTGAGAATTCTTGAGTGACCAAGCCAAGAATCATTTCAGGAACATGGATTCGAACAAACAGACAGAACAAGAAGAACCTCAACACGTCATTAATATGATCATCGGTGGGTTCGATATCCCACAGGGAACGATGTTGAAACGCACCAAAGTATCCATCACCAGGGAGAAACGAACTCGAGACTACATACCGGAATGAACTTTATCTTTAAACGACGAGGATGCAGAAGGGATTGTACATCCCCACAATGATGTACTGGTAATATTTGTACTTTTAAATAAAATTCGAGTTAAATGTGTGTTAATTGACCTAGTTAGTTCGGCCAACGCCATTCGATCGAGGGTCGTGGAGAAGCTCGGTCTACAAGACCAAATCGTGCCTACAGTCCGCGTTCTAAACGGATTCAACATGGCATGTGAAACCACAAAGGGAGAGATAATATTGGCAGTAAACGCTGCTGGGACCATCCAGGAAACTTAATTTTATGTGATCGAAGGAGACATGAGGTACAACGCTTTATTCAGAAGTCCATGGATCCACAAGATGAGGGCAGTGCCCTCAACAATGCACCAGGCACTGAAATTCCCAACACCTAGCGGAGCCAAAAAAATATTAGGTGAACAACAGGATGCTAAGGAAATGTTCGCGATCGAGGAGGTGATACCGGCATCTAAGATCTCAACATTGAAGGATCCGGACTAGATGATAAAAAATGGGACCAAATAGCAATCATTGATACCATCCTCAGCAGATTCGGACGACAGGGGGAGGGCGAGAATGATGATTATGGGGTTCCAGGATATTTTATAGCTCCCAATGGTTCTGATGCCACTAAATCGACGGTCGAGGAGCTGGGACAAGTCATATTAAGAAAACACTTGCCCGATCGAAAGGTAAACCTGGGCACGGGGTTAAGCTCCGAACTCATGCAAAACACTCATTCAATTTCTTATAAACAACGAAGATTACTTCGCTTGGTCCACCATGACATGACAGGGATCCCACCAGAGATAACCAGTCACAAGCTAAGCCTGGACCCAATGTTCCACCCGGTCAAACAGAAGAGGAGACCTCAGTACGATATCAAGCATGCTTTCATCAAGGATGAGGTATCTAAACTCCTTAAAATAGGGTTTATTCGGGAGGTTAAATACCCAGATTGGTTAGCAAATGTAGCAGTAGTCCTTAATAAAGGGAATAAACTAAGAATATGTGTGGATTACAAAGATTTGAATAAGGTATGTCCCAAAGACTCTTTTCCTTTGCCCAACATCGATCGAATGATCAATGCCACGGTTGACCACGAGATCCTCAGTTTTCTCGATGCCTATTCCAGGTACAATCAAATGCGGATGGACCCGGGTGATCAGGAAAAAAACATCCTTCATCACTTAATACGACACATACTGCTATAACGTGATGCCGTATAGAATATAAAATGTCTGTGCTACTTACCAACACCTAGTAAAACGGATGTTCGAGGATCAAATAGGAAAATCAATGGAAGTTTACATTGACGACATGTTGGTTTAGTCCTTGTGATCAGAGGACCATTTAAAACATTTGCAAGAAACCTTCAGCATACTTAAGCAATACAATATGAAGCTGAACCCAGAGAAATTTGCATTTGGAGTTGGGTTAGGTAAATTACTCAGATTCATGGTATCCAACCGGGGAATCGAGATCAATCTGACAAAATCAAATCCATCGAAGATATCACGATTGTGGACAACGTAAAGACCGTGCAAAGGTTAACCAGGTGCATAGCCACCCTGGGGCGATTCATTTCGAGGTCACCCAACAAGAGACACTAACTCTTCGCACTATTGAAGAAGAAGAATAACTTCACATGGACCCAGGAATGCAAACGAGCTTTGGAGGAACTCAAATGATACTTATCGAGCCCGCCACTACTTCACACAAAGTAGTCAGACGAATAACTGTACTTGTACTTGGCGATTTCGGAGATAGCGGTAAGTGGAGTCCTATTTCGGGAAGAGCAGGGTACGCAATTTCGAATTTACTATGTTAGCAGGACCCTAGGCGAGGCCGAAACTAGGTACCCTCGCCTAGAAAAAATGGTGCTCGCTTTCCAAAGCGCCTCTAGGAAGCTAAAACCACACTAGTATAACCCCATATATGTCATAAATACTTACCCGATATGGAACGTTATGCATAAGCCTGACCGCCATCAAGTCTCAAATCTTGGCAGACTTGGTGGACGACTTTACGCCGACCCTAATACCCAAGGTCGAAAGAGAGTTATTAATTAGCTCATGGACTTCCTCGGGAATCTGGCCCTCTTTACAGAGAGTGCCTCAAACGCAAAAAGGTCCGGACTTGGCATCATATTGAAGCCACCAATAGGTAATGTGATTAGACAATCCATAAAGATTGTGAAGCTGACTAACAATGAAGCCGATTATGAGGCCATGATTGCAGACCTTGAACTAGCCAAAAGCTTGAGGCAGAGGTGATCGAAGCCAAGTGCAACTCCCTCATTGTGGTAAACCAAGTTAATGGAACATTCGAGGTCAAAGAAGAACGAATGCAAATATACTTGGACAAGTTACATGTAACATTACATCGGTTCAAATGATGGACTTTGCAGCACGTACCTCGGGATCAAAACAGCTAGGCCGATGCGCTCGCTAACTTAGGGTCATTGATCAAAAACGACGAGTTCAACTCCAAACTCGGTACTGGAGGAATAAATGCGTAGAATACCTCAGGACTGGTAAATTATCTTTGGATCCAAAAGAATTGAGGGCCCTGCATACAAATGCATCCCCGTTTAGCTTGTCTGAAGAAGGAACCTTGTTCAGAAGAACATTCAATGGTCCACTTGCAATATGTCTAGGGCCAGGGGATACTGAGTACGTTTTGAGAGAAATCCACGAAAGAACCTGTTGAAATCATTGGGGCGCCGAACCGCTGGTTCAAAAATAATTAGAGTCGGTTACTACTGGATCCACATAGAAAAAGACACAAAGGAGTTCGTTCTAAAATGTGATGGATGCCAAAGACATGCTCCGATGATTTATAAACCTGGGGAGCTGCTGCATTCGGTTTAGTTACCATGGTCGTTCCTGAAGTGGGTAATGGACATTGCCGGCCCCCTTCCATAGGGCCACCCCATTTTCATTGGTTTATAGCACCGAAGCTATAATACCAATCAAAGTCGAAGAACCAAGTATCAGATTCCGATATGCAATAAAGGAATCGAATGAAGAGGCCATGAGTACGAGCCTGGAGCTATTATATGAAAGGCGCGAAGCCGCCCTTGTGCGGTTGGCTGCCAAAAAATAGCGGATTGAAAGGTATTATAATGGAAGGTCCAACCTCCGATACTACAGTACCAGGGACTTAGTACTAAGGAAGTTCACACTGAGCACCCGAAACCTGAACGAAGCGAAATTGGGGCAAAACTGGGAAGGACCGTACCAAATTATCGAGATCACCAGAAAAGGATCCTACAAACTCGTAACAATGAACGACGAGCAACTACCAAACAACTGGAATATAACTCACTTGAAGTGATATTAATGCTAAGGTACGAGCCCGTTCTTTCTTTTATTTACATTTTAAATTAACGTTTACAGGTAATCAACAAGGAATAATACAACATTTTAGGTCTGAAAGCACGCGTTGCTTTCTTTTTTCCTTGAACCCATTTTGTCCTAAATGGGTTTTAAGCAAGGTTTTTAACAAGGAAACAAGTAAATCGTGCTAACTTAGAATTGAAGGCCGGCTAAAAACTTATTACGGTGATCACTAAAGCACTCGAGGCCTCTCTTCGATCAGCCCTGAACACTGGGGGGCAGTAACCTCGTGTATCAACTTTCGCAATGGAACAAACTTCGTGATTCAAAGATCTCGATCAATAGGATTTATTGGAAGGGCCACACAGTTAAATGAACCGTGCCCACATAGACCGCTCGAACCCTGGCACAAAGCATGTATACATGTATAACTATTATGCACAAGAATTAAAAGAAGTATCTTCCGTGCGCATAAACATATTGTCCTTTAAAAGTTTTCTTGTGTTTGTCAAGGAATTTCCTACGTCCGATCCCCTAAAGGTATTGATACCAAGGGCCACCTTAATCCGAGTTCAAACAATCACTCTCACTCAGAGACTTCCGTTGGAAAACAAACTCGGACGGTCCGAGCCATCAAACCTCGGGGCATAAGACCTATTAGTCAATGCCCGAATTTCAAAGTCCACGACCACCCCCATTTGGGGACTGTTATCTTAGGCAAACCCGGATAACTCGAGATAGAAAGCCCAGGGGGCGACACCCGAACTAAAAAGGCTACAACCATATTAACACAACTTAGAGACGTCCGGGACCCGTAACAAAAACAAAGCCTCCAAAACATTTTATAACCGGTTCTCAAGGCTACCCTCAACAAACTATAATCTGAACTACTTTGGAAAAAAGTTTTCGGAAATACCGAATACCCACGATGTCTTAAAACAAAATAACGTTAAAGGAATGTTTTGTTAGAACATCCGAACGTAAACTAACTATTTCATGCTAAGTCATTTTGATCTTTGCGAATATAAATAATAAAATAAAGGAAAAATTCAAAAGCTGTGGAAGGGGAAAAAACTTATATACATTTCAAAAATTATTTTTACAATGGCCAAATAGCCCTGATGCAAATTTTTAAAAAGGTCGAATGACCTCAACAAAAGGGTGATAAAAAAATAGCAGAAGACAAACACATCTAAAACGGTCCTAACTGGCCTAGTCTTCGTTGAGGGCCGCATCATCACCTTCGGGTTCTCCGCCACCCTCGGACTCACCCGAATCTTCCTCTCGGGATAGGTCAGCTTCCTGGCCTCGGCTTCGAGCACCTTGGCATTCTCGATCTCAGCCGATAAATCCAATCCCCAAGCGTGAATTTCTTTGAGAGACTCCCTTCGGGATTGCCACTTCATATGTTGAACTATATTTTTTACAAGGTCTTGAGCCACCTCGGCATCGGCCTTGTGCTGGGCCACCTTTACATCAACTTTACCTTTGACCACGACGACCTCTGAGTTGGCCGCCTTAAGCTCCTTAGCCAGATTTTCTTGATCGGAGACAATCAAATTCAACTGAGATTGGAGCTCCTCAACCTTATTGGTCTGAACCTCGGCCCTCCCCTTTGCTGCTCTAAGCTAGATTTCAGCTGAAGTTAGTTGTGCCTGAGCAGCCTCTTTTTCAGAGGCCAAATGGTCCATTCGGCTTCCCCATTCATCGGTCTCAACTTTGACTATATCCATTTCAGCTCGAAGCTGGTCAATCCAATCGAGTTTTGGCTGGACCTACGGATTTTGACATCTGTCAACGAATCAAATTAATCGTCACTAATCTAAAAAACTTTTACTTGCTCAACCAAATTAGCATGTTCCTTCCGAGGAACTTCCAGCTCGGACTAGAGGTTCTTAATCTCCCCTTTGAATTTCTCGCTAAGAAGTTTAAAGGCGTCTCTCTTCTTAATGAGATCACGAACTTCAACTTCGAGTTGCTTCAGCTCGTCCCGATACCTTAAAAAGGTCTCGTGATGAAGCACCAAGGCCTACAAGCACACAAAGAAACACCAAGTTATCTGCAAAATAATGTGAGTGTAAATCAAAAAGTCACTTAGTAAAGCATGAAGTTAACCAATTCATCACCTATTTTGCTTCGTTGACAAGGCATGGTGCATCCACCTTGTTCACCTTTTCTTGATCATCCACGGTCACCAAACACCGACGACAACTGGTTACCCCTATGGAGGCAAAGAGGACTCGGGCATCCTCCGGAAGGGGGATAACAATGGATCATTTCTGATCGGGATTAGCACTTAGAGCAGGGAATCAATTGACCAATTTTGGGCTCGAGGAAGGCCCGCTTGCTTCGGAGGGTGAGCTCTTCCTCAGTATCTTTTAATCGCCAAATTGGGTGGCGTCCTCCGTGGTCGCCGAATCCATGCTGTCAAAAAAATCGCGGAAGGATTCGTTCGCTCTATGGGCCCTCTCGATGGGGCGTTCTTTTTCACCTGGGCCTTGTTGACCATCAACTTTGTGAACATGGGGGAGTACGCAATTTCTATTGGGCCAAGTTCTTCCTGTGGGGCTTTGCCCGCATCCCGAGAAGCTTCAGTTCCTGCCTCCTCCTCGGCCTCCCCCACTTGAGGAAGATCGGCCTCGCCTCCCACTAGTTCGGAGGCCCATTGCCATCAAGTTGATACGGCTCCCTGGGCACCAGAGCAAAGGATTATCCTTCCTCCTCGAACTTATCCCGCAATTGATAGAGTGACTCTGGAGAGAGTACATGAGCACCAGAGCTTTCCTTAGCTTTACGCGCCATTCTTTTCTTTGGCTTCTTCTTCTCGGAGCTCGGAGAACTTGAAGCCCTTTTTCTTTTCTTCTCTTTATCCTGTCTCGAGGAAGATGGTTCGGTTACGACGTTGTCATTACCGGATGGAGGCCTCATTGCAATATCTTTGGAAAGAACTACAAAGAAAAAGAAACGAGTAAAGTGCAGCAGCACAGGGGAAACCTAAGTGTTGTTCACTCAAGAGAGGAATATAATCATGAGAATAGGCCTCCCACCGACCCTTCGAAAGCTTTCACCGTGCGCGTTCGGAAAATGATTTTTGAGACACAATGCCGTCGACCCACTGCTTGAGTCGGGAAACAACATATAGCATCCGAGCAACAACTACATCACCGCAAAACATTGATGAGAAGGGAGAAAAAGGAAAAGCGATGAACACAATCTTAAAAGTAGGATTATACTTACATATCATGTTCCACTTCTCATGAAAAGGCATATGTTGGCTGGGATCAAATCCGAGGTCTGCACTCGAAAAAATCGGCCTAACAAACCTCGATCGTGATCTTTGTCGATGCTTGAGAATGGGGCCTTACTGGACAGATGAGCTAGCTTGATTAGTCCCCCTCGATAAACTTGGGGACTATGTAAGCGCATAAGATGGTCAAGGGTGAAGGGATACCCCTCGATCTTGGTTACGAAAATGGAGGATAATTATTAACCTCCAAAAAGAAGCGTGGATTTGATCAAGGGTCACCTCGTACCTCTTACAGAAGGCAATAATGACCGGGTCCAAGGGACCCAGCGTGAAGGGATAAGTGTAAACACTTAAAAATCCCTCCACGTGGGTAGTAACTACTTCCTCAGGCTTGGGGACCACTAAGTGCTTATTAACCCAGTCGCAATCTTTCTTGACCTCGAAAATGACGTCCTTGGTGATCGAGAAAATATATCTCGAGATCGGCTCACACCGAACCGGTACCGAAGAGGGATTCTCGGTCTTGAAATCAACACCGGTCGGCAACCCCCAGGGGATGAACATTTTCAGAGGAGGTTCTGATGCCAGTTCCTCGGTAGCAGTAGATGAAATGTTTTCCTCTACAGCCGGTTGCGAGGTAGAGGAATTTGTTTTTGGAGGAAGGATTTTGAAGTCTTTGCCATTTCTTTGATAAATGAAGAAAAGAGAGGAAATTTAATGATTAAGCTTGATGGCTGGGGATAAAAATAGAGCTGGATTTATTGTGAAATTATTTCTAAATAGCCAGNCAAGCATTTAATGCCATTAAGACGTGACTGATGAGACATTTTGTTCATTTTGTCATTTCTAACGCGAAGTACCGAGGAGAGAATCAGAAGATCATATATTTTTTCATCGTTTACTCCCTGAGAAATGAGGAGACTATCTGTATACGGTCGAAATCGGGCTCGACTATTGAGCAACAGACATGCTCGAAACACGACGGGTTAAAGATCAATCCCTAGTTTCATCGAACCAAACACGAGGTCAGAATGTCCGTCGTCAAAAATATTTAGCCCATGTTCCCGTAATATACCCTAACCCCGAATAAGCTATAGGAAACATTGTCGGTATAACCAACAGAAGACCAAAATAACGGAAGGCATAAATATCCGTAACCGGTCAGATATTTCGACGGGAATCTCGACACGTATAAATAAAGAACTGGCAAATCAGCAAATTGGGTGATTTTTAGCTTTTATAGAATTGTACCTAAAGTAGGACTCCCCTACTATATAAAATGGGAGTCTGATAACTTGCAAAGAACATTGCGACACGTATTCCAAAGTAGTATATTATTATTTCTAGTTATTACCAGGATTTGAAGTTTACGGGTTCGAAATCTTAGTCCTTTTAAGCTCACTGGACCAGAAATAGTCCTTGTTCATATTCAATAAATTTCTTACGATAAATATTACAATATGAACCTAAATTATTGAGTTCGGTCGACCCGTAGTATAAACTCTAGCTCCGGCTACATAAGAAGAAGCATAGAAGAACCCATCCCCATCCAAAAATAGG
>ML335423.1:0-81665 GCA_005239505.1 Nicotiana paniculata | reverse complement strand
GGAATGATCTTCATCTCTCGAACGAGCAATGATGTCTTCTTCTATTCTGAGTTTAGTACTGTAACTGTTATATACATCGTTCCATGTTGTAGCGGGGAATTTCTTAGACTCTCCTTAAGTCGTCTCGTGGCTTCTGAGCTTTTATCATTTAAATTGCTTTCAAACGCCATGGCTTCCCAATTATCAGGCACCCTGGGTAACTGCATTCTTTCTCAACTTTGAATATGTCTTCCATTCTCTTCTCAACTTTTTGCACACCAAAGTGTGCTTTTATAAACGAATCTGCAAGCTCAGCAAAAGAGTCAATAGAATTTTCAGGGAGAAGAGAATACCAGGTTAGGGCCCCTTTGGTAAGTGTTTCCCCAAATTTTTTGACAAGGACTGATTCAATCTCTTGTTTCGTTAAGTCGTTGCCTTTTACCCCAGTAGTGAAAGCAGTCACATGGTCGCGTGGGTCAGTTGTTCCATCATATTTGGGAACGTCAGGCATTTTAAACTTCTTGGGTATAGGCAAGGGGGCCGCACTTGGCTTCCAAGGTTGTTGAGAATATCTATCAACATCGATGCCTTTGATGATAGGTGGTACTCCGGGAATTTTTTCGATGCGATCGTTCTGCTCCTTCATCTGTTTCTACATGGTTAGCAGTAAATTTTGTAATTCTGAGTTATTAGATATACCTGGTCTCGTTTCGAGAGATTCATTAGGACTATCTCCTCCTCCTGAGTTTGCCAACCCAGATTGAGGATTTTACATGGTGATTGTGTTATTGGGGGTGGCGTCGGCGGTGTAGGTAACGCTGCCAGTAATTCTCTCGCAAATTCTTGCAAAGCTGGGCTCACATACTCTGCAATTATTTGCTTTACACGATCTTGTTCCACAGTTTGATCATTATCACCATTGTTGTTATTGGATCTGTCTGGGGATTGTTCCCTCGAACCACGTGGGGTTCCTGAAGGCGGTGGAACTGGGGTTCCACTCCTTTGCTGGTTGTGGTCGTTTGGGATTGACATAATTCAGAGGATATCACTTGAAAAGTAAACAAAGATTATCACATTCTCTATAACGGAACCAATTTGTTTAACTAAAGAATTAGACCCTTTGACTAAAGCTTATTTTTAAGATGAATAAGGGTTATTGATAATCAAGGTAATGGAGAAAAATGAATAATAGACAATATTGCAGAAATATAGAAAATCGAAATTGATTGTATTCGAGAATCAGATGCCTTTAAAGTTGTATTCCCCTCCCTTATATACGCTCTTGCTATGGTTACTCATTAATGACTAATTATGACATTAATGAGACGTTACAAAGGATAACGGTAATTGAGGTTTCGTTACATAACGTTCGAGTAATCAATTATGGGTCCTTGAATCTGCCTGTAGCTTTGTCTAGATTCATTCTGACCGTGCCTCTCTCCCGTTTTGATCAAGTTGAGTTTCTCGTGACTGATATGTTCGTGGTTTTACTAAA
The DNA here is from genome assembly GCA_005239505.1 of Nicotiana paniculata. NCBI lineage: Eukaryota > Viridiplantae > Streptophyta > Magnoliopsida > Solanales > Solanaceae > Nicotiana > Nicotiana paniculata. The sequence goes on along the minus strand of ML335423.1, from coordinate 80,191 downwards.
CCGTGCCTCTTTGTACCGTACCTCTTCAAAGAATCACATCCAGCTGTCGTGTTTTGCTGTCTCCACGTGACTGGCTGAGTTGTCAAAAGTTGGCTTACGTGTGAAACTCTTTTTTAACAATACAGTTAGATTTTAATATTAATATATGATGGGTAGATAACATGCCTATAGGATAGAATGATGCACTTGCTTTATGTCGTTCATTCTCTGTGCACACTGTAAAAATCATGCTCTTAGGAAAAGCACACACTTGCACTATTTGTCTATTAGCAAAGCATGAGCTCAAATGCTCCCATATCTTTGTTGCCACATATTGTTAGAAAACCTGCCGTAGGAAATAAATATCATTGAACTTTTCTTTAATTTGCATTGCTGCAGCATATCCACTAGAGATCATGCCTATAGGGCTCTAATGATTTCATTTATTACTACATCACATTGGTCACCTAGAAAACCGGCCTATAAGGTTTAACAATAAAATCAGGTTCCTAAGTGCTAATTGTTAGAAAACTTATCTCTAGGATACCACTGTTCGCCTTAATAACTATGAATGACGCCCCTTTTCAATACTGATCATTTCTCACTTAGGCATAAATCACCTAGGCGCAAGATCTACAGGACTAATAACTGGGAATCTACCATCTCAACAATCAGTGTGCAACAACCTATACAATCCTGTCTATGAATAACGTTGGTTAATAAAAAACTGCTTGCATAACTTGTTGTCTTACCACATAGAAATCATGTCTATAGGGATTTAAGGTTTTTAATCCTGAACTGGCCTAACATGAAAACCTGATTCGCGTGCATTTGTTGTCTAAGTATGGAGGCTAACTTGAGCCATTAATTGCCTATATGCAAAGTCCAACGTGTTTTTGTATGTCCTTAGTTTTAACATTTCTGAGCAGCCTAAGTAAGGTCTAGAACCACCCAAAATAGAGGTCCAATACCTCATGGACCATAGGTATGAGACGGGTAGTGCACGCATAAGGTACGACTTATAATTGAACTAGTGCGCTTTAGGTAACAACTTAAAGATAGTAATTGGGTAGCAGGAAATGATAGTCTGTGCCCACTGAATAATATGAGTAACACCCCATCTCAAGGGAGTTACGAAATATTATTTATGTTGCACGGGTGATCCTTTAGGCTAAAAAACTTAGGACCCTCCATGTTATTTCCCTTTTTATTTTGAATCAAGTGTTTGTACTCATCTATTCAAAGTCTTTTATAATAAAATTCTCAAACTTCTTGCTCGTTATATCTTTGTTTATCCGACTAATTCATCTAATTCAAGTTCGGCTGGGACACAGAGTTGTGGACCTCGAAGAGTGCCTAATACCTTCTCTTTGAGGTAATTTCGAGCCCTTACCCGATCTTTGGCGATGCAAACTAGTTGAACTTGAGTCATTTGTAAATAGGTGCCCTAACGCACCTTAAAACCATTAGGTGGCGACTCTTGATCGCGCCCAACTATGCCTTGTAAAAAGGACTAAGCGGTCGCTGCAAATATAACCCGGTTCAAGTCCGGAGTCGAATCCCACAGGGAACTAACATATTTACTACAACTTTTGATAATGCTAAAGATACGCTCAGACAATTTCTGGATGCAAGATTTTTAATAGATAATAAGTGGAATTTATTTAGCTAATTAGAAATAACAATAAAATTAGCAATAATTAAGAATAGAGTTGCATTCAAAGACAAAAAGGATCTAGGTCTAGTGATTCCCCCAATTGCCGGATTAATTTCTGACACGTTAGCTATATCTCGCCGTAATATTCTATGAGAATTATGAGTTCCGGGTTATCTAATTGTCTCTCGATCAATTACGATAATTTGCTAGAAGCATTCTCTCGAACTACTCTAGTTAACAATTAACAACTCAGTATTAACCCACCAAAGCTTCGTTATCTCTAACCCTGCTTTTAATTTCAAGTAATTAATTTCTTAACTTATCCGAAAGTGGTGTTGTTCAACAACAATCCAACCAAGTATTCTTTCTCAAGAAATACAAAGTAACTAGAAACGATTAATCAAGGGCTCTTTCAATTAATCACAATACAATACGTAGTTGAACAATCATAGAATAAACACGGCTCAATTATATCAAACAAAGTCAAAACTTCATCCAACAATTGGTTCCATCAACCCTACATTATAGGTTTAGCTACTCATACTAATGGAAAACAATTCACTAAAACAATTCATAATAACCAATAGAAATAAGAAGAAGAAGATGAAAACTTTTAGGAAATTATCCGTCTTCTCTCCCTTGTTCTTGCCTCCAAAATCTTCTAAAATCAACTATCTTTGACTTCTGGGCGAGTTAGACTTCATATAGGTTTAGGTTAGTCGCCCACGAAATTACATAATTAACCCTGACTTTTTTGCCTTGGTCCGCCCGTCCGTATGTTCATAATACTGCACCATATCAATAAAACGACTAGGAACTAAGAAATGAATCATATAGATGCATAAACCCCTCAATTTTTCAAGCTAGGGCATTAGCAAAGAACTTCTGTGATCCAGCATTAGCTATTACGTATAACTTATCTGCGGTCCATGCTTGCTTCCAAATTCCATAGATCGTCTCTTTAGGCTATTTTACACTACATATGTCCGGTATATGAGGGATGCATTAAGTTGCCAATGTAAAACTTGTTTAGTTATGATTAATCCAGGATTTCTGAAGACCACATCAACTGTTAAACTAATAGACATCTCTTCCGACACAGTCAGTTAAAACTTTTCCTCAGAAATCACCCGTTACCAAAATAAACATTTTAACTGAACGAAAGAAAAAAATCTTTGTTGGGCAAGGGAGAAAAGAAACAATTGAATTGATACTTCCAATAGGGTTCCCTACTGGTCGAATAGTCGGAGACCAAGGTTCCAATCCTAGCAGAGGGGACAGTCTAACCTCGTGCACAAAATTACACAGTACCTCTGCCGATGGAAGATAGCATATACCTAATAACATAACAATTTAATCCACTTGAGAAAATTATATAATTAAACAACGATTTAAAAGTTAAATCTCAAAGATGGATATGAAAATAAATTTTCAATTAAGATGACGAACTGCCACTAGGTTTACAGTTTACTAGGTCAAGCCTGAACTGTCACCAGGTGGAGCTTACAAAAATTTCCAGAGCCAAATTTGAGGAATCGTTAAATTAGATACCGAATTTTTATGTGGAGTAGGAACACTCCAATGGACCAAATTGTCCTAAAATTGGTCTTAATTCACAACCTTGAAATTAACGAGGCGCCGCCGCCGGCAGAACCTAGGAAGTGGGACTATAGGCAAGAATTACATTGGCAATTAATAATTTAACTTATACATGATGACAGAATAATTTTTTGTCTTTTATATATTTTAACAATGTAGAGCAAATAATTTTCTTATTTTCTAATTTATTAATGACATTTTTTAATAAGAAATTACATATACTATCTTCTTGATAGTTATAACTTATTTACACTGTAAATATATAAAAGTTGTTGGCTGTGTCTTTTTTTTTTTAATCATACTATATGATCCCATATCCAAATTAGTTAATCTACATGTCACAAGTAGAAAAGTATAAAAACGAGTCAATAGCAATTAGTTTGACGTTGGGACATCGTCTCGAAAGAATAGTGAGCTTGAGCTTTGAACTACGTAGGAATTACGCCATATTGAAGTTTAATGGAATTTCAATCTATTTAACTTTAAACTACGCTAAGTTTGCTGGTTCCGCAACTACGTAGAAAGTGTAACGCTTCGTCTGTTTGTATTTAATGGAGGTCTGCATCTTAATCATTCAAATTTCAGACACTAAATGTATTTGTTTTTAAAATTTTTATCTTAATTATTCAGATCTTGATTATTAAGTTTGTTTATTTTTTTACTTCACAATCACTTAATGGGTCTGAATAAGTCTGTATGACTAAGATCTATAACAGAGACTTAATTTCATTAAGATGTTGTCACATATTCATTATTAATTGCCGCAACCGCTTATCATTATAAACTAACACCATGCCGCCATCACCGCTATACTCAACCACCACCACCACCTCCACTATTACTACGCCACCATCATTCTCAATCATAGCCGCCACCATTATCGACCATCACCACCCACTATTCCCACCACTCCGATCACCATCATTCTCACCCACAATCAACATTCATCCACCTCAACTGACCACTCTATCACCATCAACAACCACAGCCAGCATTGCCCATCATTATAACCTACCACCATCCACCCACCACCTTCCTCAGTCACAACTACTACCACCACCCACCATTATTAACTATCATCAACCACCACCACCATCCTCAATCATAATTGCTACCACTACCAATCACTACTAGCTACTAGCACTTAAGTCCGTTGTTCCTCAGTAGCTCAGTGGATGAACCACCATCATCAACCAAAACTACCACCAATCACCACCTCTAGTTGACATTCACCTGTTAGCCATGATCACCAACAACTAGCATATGTTAAAAAACTATATATCTTATTGATAGAATATTTCATTTTAATTTTATGTTAATTAATTTTCAGATAAAGATAAATTTTACACATTCAGATGTTAAAAATCAAACAGTCTTAATTATTTCTATTTAGATCTTAATACATATCTTAATATATACAGATGTGTATTCAGATTCAGATGTCTTAATCTTAATACACATCTTAATATTCAGATGTGTATTCAGATTTAGACGTCTTAATTTTTTAAAAAAACAAATGAGACCTAAAATATCATTCGTTTTAAATTTTTTTTATGCGCATTTAGAAGATAATATAAAATCATTATAAACGCGTAATGAATGAAATTAATGAGTCAATTTCTATTATTACACTATTTAACCTAGCTTTAGTAATTTGCATTTTGAACCCTAAGGTTTGTTGAGGACACCAGCTAGTAGTTTCTAGTTGTGTTCTACGTCTGTAAAATAAGCAGGTAAAGAAAGTAGGCAAAACTGCCTCCTGCCACTTAAACTTGGACCTGATTGCCAAGCCAGTTAATAAACTTATAATTTTTTTATTTGAACACCTCAGCTTGACGGAATGAACACTAATAAATCACTTTAACAATTGACTATGCTAATGTGACAGTGACATAGGTAATGTAGGCAAAATATGTGTCAATCACGCAGAAAATGTGTGTGAATACAATAATCTGATTTAAGAAAAATACTAAAATCAAAAGAAAAATATTAAAAAATTAAAAGATGAAAAAGAAAAAGGAAAAGGGACCCCGTTGCACATCAGTATTCATCCCTCTTGTCTTTCTTCTCTTTACCGGTAACCCCTCCCCGTTTATCTCCCGTCAGTCCACCACCTTTTTTTAATCAATCCTACTCATTCTCTTTCAAATCTTTCTCATCTCATTTTCTTATTCTTTCTCAAATATAGTGAGTGGTTTGAGTAAAGAAAGGTTATGAGTTTTGAACTTAATCAAGAGAAAGAGAACCTTAAAGTTTTCGGCCAGATTCGATCTAAAGGCGTATAATTTTACTTTTCTTTTATAGTTTGGGACTTTTTGAAAAAGGAATGTGGTTATATGGTTGATCGCCGGTAAACTAGAGGTGGCAGCCATGGAATTTTCTGGCAGTCAAAACTTCTATAATTGAATTTAACAAAATTAAGAAGAGAAATAGAAAAAGAGATGAAGGAAGTCTACTAATTTCTTGGATTTGGGGTTTGGTCGGAGACTTTTCTGGCAGTATATTCTTTTACTAGTTTGGGGGGTTGTGGAGGGGGGAGGTGTTTGAGTGGAGAAGAAAAGTAAAAAATGAAATGAATTTTTGAAAAATTAATTTTAAAAATGGATCCCACAAATAACACATGTCAAACAATAAACAATCTATCATATGACGTATTTGACATGTCAGCACAATTGATGTACACACTTAGTTGGATGTGTTTATTAGTATTCATTCCATCAAGTTCATGAAAAAATTGTAAGTTTGTTTACCGGATTGACAATCGAGTGTAATTTTAAGAGACCATGAGTCCTTTTTTCCAAGAAAGTAATCTCATTATTCTATCCCATTTTTTAAAAAGAAAAAAAAAGAAAAAGAAGAAGAGTTTGTTTTTGGATTGGCTTTTAAAAAGTAATAGGAGTAGCTTTTAAGCAAAAAGCCAAAAGTCATAAGTTGTAATAACTAATTGGCTTATTTTTTTACTTTTCATGTCTTAAAGTAAGTGTTTTTAAGCACTTTTTATCATTACCAAATACCACACAAATTAGAAAGGTACTTAAAAGCAAATAAACACTTAAAATAAGCCAATTCAAACACCAAAACTTCTTGCGCCGAGTCATGTGTTACTAATGCTAGCTCCATCGTACAATTTGATCTTGTTATTAAGAAATTACCTTACTCTATAACGAGAAAACTATGTTAAGAAATTATTTTAGTGACTTTATGATATTTGGGTATAATTATATATTTTTAGTGCATAACTTACCTTATATTTAGGTACTTTAATGCTAAACTATACTATATTTGTGCTTACTTGAGTCTATTTTATGTGTAGATACGTTGAAGACGAAATTGAGAGTAAAGTAGAAATTTTATGTGTATTTTATACACTATAAGATGAGATTTATGATTCTTTAATTATGGAATCTTCAAGGATTAAAGTAACAAACAAAGGAATATCATGGCTAAATGACGGTGACACCAACACTAAGTTCTTCCATATGACCACCCTACATAAAAGACGAAAAAATAGGATTAGTGCTTTACAAGATACAGTAGGGAATTGGACTTTTAACACTGATGATATATATAGACAAATTTATGAATACTATCAATATTTGTTTGCCACAGATCACACACTTTCTACTAATAATATTCAGGTAGCTCCTTCAAATGTAATAGAGCATACTAACTACCAAATCCTACAGGTTGTTCCTACTGAACTTGAAATTACTCAGGCTCTTAAAGGATTCAAGCCTTATAAGGCACCTGGTCCGGACTACATCCTTTCTTCTACCTAAAATATTGGAATGAAGTAGGCCCTAAAGTCATTCATTTTTGCAAACAAACTTTCACTGATAAGGTCATTCCCCCTTATCTCAATCGCACTTATATATGCCTTATCCCAAAAGTCAAGCATGCACACACTATTCAACAATATAGGCCTATAAGCTTGTGTAATACTATTTATAAATTAATTATCAAAATAATTGTTAACAGGCTAAAGCCCATTATCACTAAGGTAATAGGACCCACACAATCTAGCTTCCAACAAGGAAAGAAAGCTTCTGACAATGCTATAATAGTTCAAGAAATTATTAGTCATTTTCATAAGATGAACGGCAAAAGAAGCTATATGCTTCTTAAATTAGACTTTGAAAAGGCCTTTGATCGGTTGGAGTGGTCTTTCATAAGAAAAACTATTTTATATTTTAATATTCCAACCTCTCTTACAGAGTTAATAATGTCTTGTATTACTACTACAACTACGTCAATACTTATTAACGGAACACGTACATCCTACTTCATTCCTTCACGAGGAATTAGACAAGGGGGTCCTTTATCTCCATACATCTTCATCATGTGTATGAAAATGCTCTCTCGCATGATTAATCAGTCAGTAGATTATCTACACTGGCAGCCAATTCGAATCTCTAAACATGGTCCGGATCTTTCTCATCTTTTCTTTGTTGATGATATCATACTTCTTTCTAAAATCAATACACAAAGATGTCATGCGATTATTGATGTTCTTAACCACTTCAACCACATTTCTGGTCAAAACATATATTTTGATAAATCTAAAATATTTTTTTCAAATAACTGCACCCCTTGTAATAAAACTTTTGTGTTACACACCTTTGCAATGAAGGAGGGTCAATCGTTTGAAAAATATCTGAGTTTCCCAATTTTTACTGGGCGACCTAAAAATAGTGACTTCCAATTTATACTTGATAATTTTAAAACCAGGCTAGCGGGTTGGAAAACTAAGTTCTTAACTATGGCGGGAAGAACCATTCTTATAAAATCCACACTCAATTATCTTCCTAATCATATCATGCAGTATATTAATATCCCGACCAACATCGTCAATAAAATGAATCGTTACCAAAAAATATTTCTGTGGGAAACATAAGAAAGAAATTACATCTTCTTAAATGGGAGCAAATTACAACCTCGACGATCAAAGGCGGTTTGGTTAGCAAGCCTAGCCTGGAGAACTTTCCAGAATCCTAAATCTTTTTGGGCAATGACCCTTCTAAATAAATACTCCATCTCAAACCTGGCATTACTTATTCTTCAACCTGGCGTAATATTCTAAAGGGATAGAATCACTGTCAACAGGGTATCTACCGGAGAGTAGGAACAGAGACCCATATTAATCTATGGACTGATCCTTGGGTTCAGACGGGTGAAACTCTGAGATCCGTACTTATAGATCCACTACCTAAGTCAAATGATACTCGTATTGTCTCTACTATCCTCAAAAATCATGTTTGGAATTGGACAAATTTTTGTTTTGACAGTCCTACAGAAATAGAATCGATAATAAACAAACAATACATCTCCATCTACACACAACCACATGATCAACTTCTATGGGGTCTCACAACTAGTGGTAAGTTCACTGTGCAAACTATGTACAAAGAATTGACTAACAATGGCAATTATTCCATAAACTTTTATAATGACTTTACACGGGTATGAAAACTGCCAGTCCAACCAAAGATTAGAAGTTTTTTATGGCTGGTTCTCCATAATAGATTACCTACTCTTTATTACCTCAACTACATAAGAATTTCTATAAACACTAATTATATCCTCTGCCATGTTAATCAAGAAATAATAAATCATATTTTGCTTCATTGCCGCTATGCCAAATAATACTGGAACAACATAGGATTGCACAACTTTCCCACAAAAGTTTCACTTACTGCTGCCCCTATCCGTTGGTTGACTAAGCTCATAAACTATAAAGGAATTCAACTTCCTTACAAAGTAAATTCAAAACTTTCCTAGCTATAAGTCCTTGGCCTCTTTGGACAACTCGCAATAAGAACCTATATGAGCATAAAGAACAAAAGTCAAATCCTTACAATGTTTTAAATCAGGCTATAGAACATGCATACATGGAAGGCTCAGAACACATGCATGCTAATAGGGTACCACTGTATCTAAGATGGATTCCACCAAAGATAAATAATTACAAACTTAATAGGGATGGGGAAACATCTTCTGAAATGGACACAGATGGAATTGGAGGGGTCATTTGAAATCACATGGCTGATTGGATAGTGGGATTTGCTGGCCCAGTTCCTCATGTACATTGTATAACTGCTGAATTGCAAGCAATCATTAAAGGATTAAGTATAGCCATACAAATGCAACTGCTGCCGCTGGAAGTCGAAATAGATGCAAAGGAGGTAATCACGCTATTAGGCAGTGAAATCTCCAAATATTCTAACTTGATTTCTGATTGCAGGCACCTCCTCAAGATACTCCATGATCCAGTAGTCGGGCATGCGTACAGGGAACAGAATGGGGTAGCAGACCACCTTGCAAAGCTGGGAAGTAGAATGCAACTTGCTTTCGTGCTGCAAATTTTTGTTAAACCGCACTCTTCTGTATCAATTCAACTAATAGCAGACCAACGGGGATTGACATCTCAACGCATGGTTCCTATCACAAATGTGCAACAACTGGATGACCAAGCCAGTAACACATGTTTTGTTATTAATCATGTATCTAATGATACTGTTGAACATATTTTTGGGAACTTACATAGAACAAATACAGTCTCTACTAGTTTAGAGGATCATCAGTGTGAAAATCTTAGAGGCGATACCTCACATAGATATGACGGAAATGATAGTATAGCTATTACTAGCATATGTAATATGGTTCATGAGCATCAAAACCCTGTCCACATGTTTTAATATATATTAGTTATCTTTTTTATCAAAAAAACAAATGCAAAGAAATTGAAAAGAAAGGAAAAGAATGAGAAAACGTGAAAGGACAGAAGAAAGACCAGCAGTGCAATTGAAATAAATCAGAAAAGCAGCCGGCAAAGCAAGATTAATTCTTGCATTTTACCTCGCGTTGCCTGGTGTAGAGCGAGGTGAGGTGCACATTATTCCTGGCGCCGCGAGGCCTGTAACGAACATATTCCGGATTTGAAAGACTATTTTGTCTCCTTTTTGGTTTTGGACTTGATTATTTTCATCTAGGTCTTTTCCAATACATATAAATAGTCATTAAACACCATTTTTAGAGGAAGAGACCGATATTGGTCAGAAGAGACCGGGGATTCGACCTAAGGAGACAAGAACACACTAGGAGCAAGGGGGGGAATTATTCTACGAGTTTTTCACTTCCTTTTTTCTATTTCCATTATTGGTTATGAATTCTAGTATTGTAGTTTTACATACTATTATGAATAGCTAATTTGTTATCTGGGATTTTGATGGAACCTATTGGAGAATGATTTCATGTTACGTTAATATAGATTTGTTGTAGCTTTTTCTCTATTTGTTCAACTATGTTGATATTGTGGTTGGTTGAAGAGCTCTTAATTGACAGTGCCTATTTAGTGTGTATTACTTGGAAGAGAGTGCATATTTAGGTAGTTGTTGAACAACATCACTCCTAACGTATATGAGGGGATCAATACGAAGGGTTTAAAGGTGGGATTAGGAATAACGAAACCTTGGTGCGATCCGAGTGAGCCGTAACTTAGTGCCAGTTAGCGTAATTTAAAAGAATATGTCTAGTAAATTATAGTAGTTACTCTAGAGAAAATTACGACACTCAGAGAGCTCATGATTGGTAGAGAAAACTTAGGTAAAATTATAGGAAACGTAGAGAAAAGAATTTTGATAATAGGGGAAATCATAACTCTAAATCTCCTTAATCTTGTCTCCAATCCTTATCCTTGTTAATTGATAGTTTTACTACTTTCTAGTATTTGTTATTTAATTAGATAAAAATAAACATTAAATTTATAATTAGAAAATTGTTTGGACTTGTGTTTCTTAGTGATATTGAACAACTGTAGCTGAGCCTTAGTTTTCTGTGGTATTCGACTCCAGACTTATAAACCGGATTATATTTGCAACGACCGCTTAGTCCTTTTTATAAGGTATAGTTGGGTGTGATCACTTTACCATCAAGTTAATTCTATTTCACTTAAAATTAAAAGAACCTCAAATAAGTTTCCTCAATAAGATTTTATTGTATGTTGTGAACATGGATAAGTTAGATAATGATTATAGGCCAGTTATTTGGTCAAAGGTTGGCCAAACTATTGGGCCTAGGTCTAAACCGCGATATGGCCAAGGAATTAGACAGCCCAACAATATATTTGCTTGGGATCCAGGTTGAGTAGGGAAGTACGTGACAAAGGGGATAAAAGGGTGTCATCGGCAGTTTTGGGAATTATGCAAATTATGTCAACTTAGGCAAAGTCTATGTTTCCTCATCCCCATTTCTCTATGTACTCCTCATCCCCTTCTTCTACTATGTTTATTCTTAGCAATTTCCTTTCAGTGTTTAGTTTCCCTTTGTAATTCCTGTTTCTATCGTAGTAAAATACACTTGTGAATCTGTTGGGCGTGGAATTGTGTGTGTTTAGTGTTGGGTTTGTTACATTGGTGCTTTCATCAATCCGACTCCAGCGGTGATGATGTTTCTACCTAGATTCAGTGGCGACGATAACTCGGATAGCTGGACTTTTCGATTTGAGTTGTACTTCATATAGCTTGGCTTCTTCCTTCCTTCTATCTAGAGGGTGATGCCCTAATGTGGTTGGATTAGTTATTTCTCAACAACCACTTTTATGATTGGAACCATTTCAAGGAGAAGTGTTTTCTACATTTTCAGAAACGGACCTTCACTGATTCGTCGAGAATGGTAGTTACTTCACAAGCTTGTGTTAACTACCTGAATTGCGCTACATTGGTTCCACCAGTGACCTCAGAATCTACCTATACTCAAATCCCCAAAACTCATGAACCCAAAGCTCATCTAGTTAATGGAGACAAGAATTCGACTGCCATAGACGAGGTGTTTGATGAAATTCCCGAAAGTAATGAACCTGATTTGTATTCTCGGTTTTCAAAGGATGAAGCTCAATTGGTTCCTCTTGTTGGCCAAGACTATTTGGTGCCCAAAGAGATGGAATAATTTGAGATTTTGTCTATAGAATATGAGGAACTTTTAGATGCAATGACGACAAACTCTGATTCAAATGATGGAAAATCATAGGAAGACCACCGAGACTACACTAAGGTGGAGGAAAATTTCAGCATTTCTGCAGATCAGGTGTTTGCTACAGCTCATCAACGAGATACCGCCGCACAGCTTCGTCATATTCCAACTATGATTTTGGATCCTTTCTCTAGCTTGATCCCAGGTGATAATTTTCCTATCGGTCGAATACTTGTTGTGCCTGTTAGTGTCAATTTGAACTATTGTCATATGTTTTATACTTTTTATGGTTGTCAAACGAGGGATTGTGCATCTCTCGACTACGGGTCTGGATCAACTATAGGGACTATTCCATTTTATAGTTGTGTGGACACTTGAGGCGATACAGGGGAAATTTCAAGGCTGCTTCATATGTGTTCCTATCTGTTGAATCTGCAGGTCTAACTAACATTTCACATGAGGAATCATGGCTAATACTTTTTCCTGGTTGTGCAAATCTACTGCAGCTTGCTAAGAAGTTCATGATGGCTAATGAGGTTCCCGATTGTCATGCACAAAAATCGAGGGACGCGACTGGCACTCAACTGGGTGACCCCAGTCAAGAGAACCTGATTTGCCTTTCCTATCCCACGTGTTACCCCGTGATTTCAATACACATTATTCAAGTAAAATAATCATTTATAGCTTAAGCATAAACTTTAAACTTGAATTTACTTCTACTTTTCATCATTACTAACACATGATACCAAATACTTAAAAAATACATACAACATTAACAACGTGGACCACGATTCCAAACCGTACGCTTACTACCCTAACTACATATATATACCTTCCCCACATTGTGTCTACGGAGCCTCTACAAGTACAAAAGATTTATATACTACTTTCTGGAAACAAGGCCCCAGCTATACCTTACACTACACCATAAACTCAAAATAAGGTGACATGAGCCACACGTGGCCCCGGGAGGAAGTGGGGCTCACCAGAACAGCTGACGGAAAGGGCAGGAGGCACTACTGACGGTGGGTTGAATTACCTGCTGTAGAACCACCTACATTCATATAAGAAAATGTTGCGCCCCCGGAAAAAGGGACGTTAGTACTGTGGAATAGTACTAGTATGTATGAACAAACTTTATCCCAAGTACAATCACCAATACACAAGTAAGAAACAGTAATAGAACCAATCAATCAATGCACGTGGAAAAGAACAACCAAATCATCAAGTTTCACAATCTCTCCTTTTCCCCTTTCAACATTTCCATATTCAAGAGTTTCCCCGATTTTTCATTTCGATGGTGATAACGATCACATTCCATCCTTATTACCTCGGCCTCCTTTATTACCTCGGCCTCCCTTATTCCCTTGGACACCCTTATTTCCTCGGCCACCCTAATTACCTTACATCTTATTATTTTTATTAGTTCGTGTTGCGGCGCGCAACCCGATTCCACCCGACAATAATATTCCGTAATAATTAACCACAACAATCAATCACAAGAATCAACATTTCAAAGAACACAAGTTAATATCAACAATTTATTTAGTTGGGCCCAAACCACCATAGTTCTTACCAAGCAGTACTTCATGTACACGGTGTTTCCATAATCGTTCAACTCATTTACATCGTTTCACAATACCTTTTTTCCATTTCTTTCCACGCACGGCTTTTAGCCATTTTACACATCCTCACATTTGGGCACATCATCAATCTTTCATTCATTACACATCCTTTCATATTGATACCCTTTAGCATTTACGAGCTTTGCACAAAATGAAATAGGCACATAAAAACACTTTTCACAACTTCATATAGCACGGTAGCATGACAGTCAACTAGGACAATCAGAGAATAGAATCTTACGTCTCATCACGTTTGAACAATCAATTCACATATTTCCAAACAAGGTACACATACCGTATACTCGGACCCAACAAGAGGATTCTACAAAGGTTAAAGTTAGCCATACATACCTCGAATCAGGATCTTCCCTTAATTTCTATCTCAAATCACCGGACCTTCTAGCACCTTCAATCTAATTCACAATGTGGCACATTTAAACTTAGAATTAGGAATCATGAACATGTCTTGAACTCATTTGAGCTTTCTATCAAACACTAGGTGTTCCCTTAGATTAAATAACCCATTTTTAGTGAAAGGTTACTCCAACCTACTTTCCTTTCCTAGATTAAGATAAATTGGGTACATGCATGCAAGATTCTTAACCCTATCTTTATGAACTATCCTACCCAAGTTTTATTTTAACAAAAATATGGAAATTAGGGTTAATGAGGTAGAAGATTACCTCTTAAAGTGAAGAAATTTGTTCTACTTGATTAGTTACAACCTTGAGTGATGATGGAAGACCAATTGATGAAGTTGGGACTTTCTCTCTCTAGAACCCACTCTTTCCTCTCTCTAATATCTCAGAAAAATGGTTAAAAATGAAGGGGAGGGGTATTTTAATGAACTGGGGTCGGGTTTTAAAATTAGATAAACAGGAGCCCGACACAATAATGCGGTCAGGAATGCGATTGCATCCTGACATGCGGTCCGCAGATCCGACTGCATAATGGCCCCCAAGATGGGCCAAAATCCAAAACACACTACCCAGGTATCCGAGCATTGTGCGGTCCGCATACACGTTATGCGATCGCATAATGTGTCTCATAACTTCCCTCCCAAAAATCAAAGGCAACAATGCGACAAATACACGGTCCACAGAACTGAAATGCGATCGCACATTAGACCGCATAGTTGACCTCAAATGGGCAGCGATCTGCCCGTGTATGCGACCATTATGCGGTCCGCACACACGTTATGTGATCGCATAGTGCGTCGCATAACACCTACTTTCTGGACAATTTTATTCTTTAAGTCTCGGGATACTTTTTACTCAATTTTGGTCTGTTTTAAAAATTTCCACAATAAAACAACTCGGGGACTCACTCGGGCATTATTTTTAAATAAGAAAATTTTACGGGTCTTTACATATCTGTAGGATTTGAATAAGTGCAATCTCATCCCTTTCTCATTTTTATCGCATTCTTCNTCCTCGAATGAGGGTTTTGGAAATCATTTAGTTTTGAAAGCATGATATGCAAAATTCCAGATTTTCACTAACTCCATTGTTTCAGAAAAAGTTTTCCAGAGTTCCCTTTGTAATTAGACCTATCTACCTGTCAGAGAGCCCCCGAAACACATTTCCAAACACCATTACACAGTTTTAATCACCCAATAACTCACACACAACGTTGTTACCTCAACAATTTGCAAATATTCAATCATTTTGTCAACTACACATAGTTCTTTCTTCTTATACCACAAATTTGCACATGATTCACATTGTTGCACATAACTTGGTCGTTTTAATGAGTCTCATACAACCCAATCACCTCAATATACTATATTTATTTCAATTAATCATTACCAACCTACTCTACCATTAATCACTTGCCTAACACATTCGTTCCACAAAAACTTTCATTTACCTCAAGGGTTACACACTACCCAAAATAGAACAGCGAGTTCAGTTTTAGCACACATTGGGAGATTAAAAAAACATGGCAATTAGGGGAAGATGGGATTCTTTTGCACAAAACCGGACATAAAATATAATTTTCTTAGAGATGACAGTTCTGACGAACACTACTAGACTTATTCAAACAAATGGGGATATTTTTCTTTCATCACATCTTCCGCTTCCCACGTGGCTTCCTCAACGTGCTGACTTCGCCACAACACTTTAACTGAAGCAATTTCTTTGTTCCTCAATCTACGGACTTTTTTATCAATATTAGCAACCGGAACCTCTTCATACAATAATTCTTCATTAACCTCAATAGTCTCAACTGGAACGATGGCTGATGGATCTCCAACCACTTTCTTCAACATGGACACGTGGAACACCGGGTGCACTAATGACAATTCAGGGGGTAATTCCAACCTATAAGCCACTTGCCCTATCCTTTGAGCAATCCGATATGGCCCGACATACCTTGGGCTCAATTTCCCTTTCTTCCCAAACCGCATCACTCCCTTCATAGGAGATACCTTCAAGAATACCCAATCATCAACTTGGAATTCCAATTATCTTCGACGAACATCTGCATAGGATTTTTGACGGCTTTGAGCGGTTTTCATCCTCTCCCAAATTACTATAACTTTTTCCAATGCCTGGTGCACAAGATCTGGCCCTAAAAATTCTGCTTCACCAACCTCGAACCACCCAATCGGAGATCTACACCTCCTTCCGTACAATCCTCAAATGGGGCCATCTGAATACTAGCGTGAAAGTTGTTATTGTAAGAAAATTTGATAAGCGGTAAATGATCATCCCAAATACCCTTGAAGTCCAACACACAAGCCCGTAACATATCTTCAAGCGTCTGAATAGTTCGCTCTGCCTGACCATGAGTCTGCGGATGGAAAGTTGTGCTGAGATTTACCTGAGTACCCAAACCTTGCTGAAATTTCCTCCAAAAATTAGCCGTGAACGGGGCTCCTCGGTCGGAGATAATAGAAAATGGAGTACCATGAAGCCTGACTATTTCCTTGGTATACAAATGAGCGTATTGTTCTGCAGTATCAGTGGACTTGACCGGCAAGAAGTGAGCTGATTTCGTGAGTCAATCCACTATCACCCAAATCGAGTCGAACTTGCGTTGAGTGCGAGGTAACCCTACCACTAAATCCATGTTGATCATTTCCAATTTCCACATTGGAACTTCCATAAGCTGAGCTAACCCACCAGGCCTCTGATGCTCGGCCTTCACCTGCTGACAATTCGGACATTTAGGTACAAAGTCTGCCACACCTCTTTTCATACCACTCCACCAATAAACTTCCTGGAGATCTTGATAGATTTTCGTAGAACCTGGGTGCACGGAATACCTGGAACTGTGAGCTTCCGCCATCACCCTCTCCCGAATATTATCCAAATCAGGAACACATAGCCTTCCCTGGCATACAAAACACCATCATCACTTTCGAGTGAAAATGCTGAAATCTTGCTATTCAAAACTGCCTCCTTCAACTGCGTCAATGTTGGATCAATAAATGATACTCCTTGACTTCCGCTACAAGTGATGATTTTGCCCCATTATGCACCATGACTTTCCCCTCGTCTGAGGTCGAGAGACAGACCCCCAGACTAGCCAATCGACAAACCTCCCGAGCGAACGGCCTCTGATCTTCCTCCAGATGAGCCAGACTACCCATAGACTTCCGATTGAGAGCGTTGGCCACTACATTTGCTTTCCCTGGGTGGTACAGAATGTTCATATCATAATCCTTAAGCAATTCTAACCATCGCCGCTGCTTTAAATTCAACTCCTTCTACTTGAACAAATATTGGAGACTCTTGTGGTCTGAGAACACGTCCACATGGAACCCATACAAATAATGCCACCAGATCTTTAATGCAAACACAACTGCCGCGAGTTCTAAATCATGCGTCGTATAATTCTTCTCGTGATTCTTGAGTTGCCTGGATGCATAGGCTATAACCTTCCCGTGTTGCATCAACACACATCCCAAACCAACCCTTGAAACATAGCAATAAACCACAAATCCCTTCGTTCCTTCTGGCAAGGTTAACATCGGTGCTGAAGTCAATCTTGATTTCAATTCCTGAAAGCTCTTCTCACAAGCGTCGGACCATTGGAACTTAGTTGCTTTCTGCGTCAATTTATTCAATGGGGAGGGGAGGGTAGAGAACCCCTCCACAAACCTCCGATAATATCCGGCTAGACCCAAGAAACTGCGAATCTTTGTCGGGGTCGTTGGTCTAGGCCAATCCTTCACCGTTGTGATCTTCTGGGGATCAACCTTAATCCTTTCTATGGAAACAACATGACCCAAGAATGTGACTGACTCCAACCAAAATTCACATTTTGGAAACTTGCCATACAATTGGTGCTTATGAAGAGTCTGCAGAACTGTCCTGAGGTCATCAGCATGATCCTCCCGACTCCGCGAGTATATAAGGATGTCATCAATAAAAATAATCACGAAGGAGTCAAGAAACGGTTTGAAAACCCGATCCATAAGATCCATGAAAGACGCTGGAGCATTGTTCAGTCCAAAGGACATTACCAAAAATTCAAAATGGCCATAACGAGTTCTGAAGGAGGTCTTAGGAATATCCTGCTCTCTACTGGTGATACCCCGACCATAAATCAATTTTGGAGAAGAACCTCCCACCCTGTAATTGGTCGAACAAATCATCTATCCGAGGCAATGGATACTTGTTTTTGATAGTGACTTTGTTGAGCTGTCGATAATCAATACACATCTGAAGCGACCCATCCTTCTTCCTGATGAAAAGAACCGGAGCGCCCCACGGCGACACACTCGGCCGAATGAACTCCTTCTCCAATAAGTCTTTCAACTGATCCTTTAACTCCCTCAACTCTGATGGCGCCATTCTGTATGGTGGAATAGATATTGGCTACGTATCTGGCAATACATCAATCCCGAAATCGATCTCCCTATTTGGTGGAATCCCTGGAAGCTCGTCTGGAAATACTCCAAGAAACTCATTCACGACTGGAACGGACTCGAGGGCGGACACTTCTGAAGTGGTGTCCGCAACCCAAACCAAATGATAAACACACCCCTTTTTAATCATCTTCGAGGCCTTAAGGTAGGAAATAAAACTACCCTTGGCACCACACCATTCCCTTTCGACTCAATAACTAACTCATTAGGAAACTCTAGTCTCATAATTCTGGTTCGGCAGTCGAGTTTAGCAAAGCACGAGTAAAGCCAATCCATTCCCATGATAACATCGAATCTACCATCCCTAGCTCGATAAGATCGGCCGTGGTATCTCGACCACACACCGTGACAACACAATTCCTATAGACTCGTGCGGCTGTAATGGAATCACCAACCGGAGTCTACACAGAGAATGGCTCATGGAGTTTTTCGGGTTCTATCCCTAAACTTGAAGCAATAAATGGGGTAACATAGGACAAGGAGGACCCCGGATCAATAAGAGCATAACAATCAAAGGCTTGAACAGCCAGAATACCTGTAACAACATCTGGAGAAGCCTCAGCACTCTGGCGACCACTCAAAGCATAGAACCGGCTGGGTCCACCTCTACCACTAGCTCCACCTATAACTGCACCACCCTCTGCTGGAGCTGGAGGACGTACTGAAGATGCGGCGACTGAAGATCCGTCGGCTGAGCAAAACAACTACCCATGCCCTGACTGGGCGCACGACAATCTCACCGAATATGACCTCTCACCCCACACCCGTAACATACCGGGATATCCAGGTAACAAGGCTCGGTATGGAACCTCCCACACTTAGGGAATGGAGCCTTCCTCTATTGCTGGAACCTCCCTCCTGGACGACCGGATTGATGGGGTCTCGTACTGTCTGATCTTGGTCCCCAGCGACTACTCTGCTGATAACGGCGCACTGATGGTGATGCACTGGATGAGGACTGAGCATAAGACTGGGATGGCCTTGATGGTCCTCTCCCGTGAACTGGTCTCCCTCCTCCAACTGAACTCCCCAAGTGGCCTGCTGATGGGGCCCTGCTAATACTCTCCCTCTCCGACCTTATCTTCAATTTCCTAGCCTTCGTGGCCTGGGAGAATCCCACTATCTTACCATAATTCATGTCTGAGTGCAAGGCAGTTGTAGCAGCTTCATTCACAACCAAAGGACTGAGGCCCTGAACAAACCGTCGAACTCTGGAACCCATAGTCAATACCAACTGAGGAGCGTACTTGGACAACCTCACGAACTCCATGTGGTACTCCCACACACTCAAATTACCCTACTTGAGAACCTCAAAATCCGTAGCACAGGCGGCCATAGCCTCGGCATGCAAGAAGAGATCCATGAAAGCATCAACGAACTCATTCCATCTCGCCGGAGGACTTCCCTCCCCACGGGAATTCTCCCACATCTCGAACCATGAATACGATGCTCCCCTCAGCCTGTAAGATGCTAACTCAACCCCCTTCGTCTTTGTAGCCTTCATAACCCGAAGCGTCTTGCACATCTTATCTAGAAAATCCTGCGGATCGGCCTCCAGATCAATACCTGAGAACTCTGGAGGGGCCAACCGCATAAACTGGTTGACTCTGGAACCGGTGGAATCTCCCTGTCCGCTAGAGGATGTAGGGAATCATGAGATCTTTGGGCTTGAGCAGCCACTAACTGAATCAACACATGAATAGCTCCC
The DNA here is from genome assembly GCA_005239505.1 of Nicotiana paniculata. Taxonomy (NCBI): domain Eukaryota; kingdom Viridiplantae; phylum Streptophyta; class Magnoliopsida; order Solanales; family Solanaceae; genus Nicotiana; species Nicotiana paniculata. The sequence continues at coordinate 59,777 of ML335423.1, read as the reverse complement.
CTGAGGTCCCCATCAAAAGTACCGGGACCTGAAGCTGGAACCGAAGAAGGATTAGGAATACCAGCAGGAGGGGTTGCAGCACCCTCTACCACAGCAGGAATAGGAACACTCTAGTCTGGAACAGAAAGGCCAGGTGGATTCAAAGTCGGGGACTCACTCTCACCCGCGTCATCGGGTACATATTTCACAGCCACACTTGGGGTGGCATCGGCCCCTAGGCCGAGCCGAGATCTCTTCCTTGGTGCCATTACTGAAAATTTTGGAACAGAGCACGAGTTAGACAAGAATATTTTCACTTTCCACTTCACCGCATGTTATAGAATATCAATGAAAAGGGTGTTTCCTAAATGTCCATGTAGCCCCCTAATTATATATGTGGTCGACAACACACCGATAAGAAGGGCTCTACTAGACACGGTTCCGAGACATCCTAGGACACTTTTAAAACTTTAGGCTCTGATACCAAGTTTTTCACGCCCCAAAATCGAGGGACGCGACCGGCCCTCAACCGGGTGACCCCAGTCAAGCGAACCTGATTTTCCTTTCCTATCCCACGCGTTACCCCGTGATTTCAATACACATTATTCAAGTAAAATAGTCATTTATAGCTTAAGCATAAACTTTCAACTTGAATTTACTTCTACTTTTCATCATTACTAATACATGATACCAAATGCTTACAAAATACATACAACATTAACAATGTGGACCACGATTCCAAACCGTACGCTTACTACCCAAAATACATATATATACTTTCCCAACATTCTGTCTATGGAGCCTCTACAAGTACAAAAGATTTATATACTACTTGTCGGCAACAAGGCCCCGGCTATACCTTACACAAAATAAGGTGACATGAGCCACACGTGGCCCCGGGAGGAAGTGGGGCTCACCAGAACAACTGATGGAAAGGACAGGAGGCACTACTGACGGTGGGCTGAATTACCTGTTGTAGAACCACCTACCTTCATATAAGAAAATGTAGCGCCCTCGGCAAAAGGGACGTTAGTACTGTGGAATAGTACTAGTATGTATGAACAAACTTTATCCCAAGTACAATCAACAATACACAAGTAAGAAACAGTAATAGAACCAATCAATCAATGCACGTGGAAAAGAACAACCAAATCATCAAGTTTCACAATCTCTCATTTTCCCCTTTCAACATTTCCATATTCAAGAATTTCCCCGATTTTTCATTTCGATGGTGATAACGATCACATTTCGTCCTTATTACCTCGGCCTCCTTTATTACCTCGGCCTCCCTTATTTCCTCGGCCACCCTAATTACCTCACATCTTATTATTTTTATTAGTTCGTGTTGCGGCGCGCAACCCGATTCCACCCGACAATCATATTCTGTAACAATTAACCACAACAATCAATCACAAGAATCAACATTTCAAGGAACACAAGTTCATATCAACAATTTATTTATTTGGGTCCAAGCTTACCAAGCAGTACTTCATGTACACGGTGTTGCCATAATCGTTCAACTCATTTACATCATTTCACAATACCCTTTTTCCATTACTTTCCACGCACGACTTTTAGCCATTTTACACATCCTCACATTTGGGAACATCATCAATCTTTCATTCATTACACATCATTTCATATCGATACCCTTTAGCATTTACGAGCTTTGCACATAATGAAATAGGCACATAAAAATACTTTTCACAACTTCATATAGCACGGTAGCATAACAGTAAACTAGGACAATCAGAGAGTAGAATATTACGTCTCATCACGTTTGAATAATCAATTCATATATTTCCAAACAAGGTACACATACCATATACTCGGATCCAACAAGAGGATTCTACAAAGGTTAAAATTAGCCATACATACCTCGAATCGGGATCTTTCCTTAATTTCTATCTCAAATCACCGGACTTTCTAGCACCTTCAATCTAATTCACAATGTGGCACATTTAAGCTTAGAATTAGGAATCATGAACATGTCTTGAACTCATTTGAGATTTCTATCAAACACTAGGTGTTCCCTTAGATTAAATAACCCATTTTTAGTGAAAGGTTACTCCAACTTACTTTCCTTTACTAGATTAAGATAAATTGGGTACATGCATGCAAGATTCTTAACCTTATCTTTATGAACTATCCTACCCATATTTTATTTTAACAAAAATCTGGAAATTAGGGTTAATGAGGTAGAAGCTTACCTCATAGAGTGAAGAAATTTGTGTTCTACTTGATTAGTTCCAACCTTGAGTGATGAAGGAAGACCAAATTGATGAAGTTGGGACTTTCTCTCTCTAGAACCCACTCTTTCCTCTCTCTAATATCTCAGAAAAACTGGTTAAAAATGAAGGGGAGGGGTATTTTAATGAACTGGGGTCGGGTTTTAAAATCACAAAAAACAGGAGCCCGACACAGGAATGCGATCGCATTCCTGACATGCGGTCCGCAGATCCGACCGTATAATGGCCCCCAAGATGGGCCAAAATCCAAAACACATTGCCCAGGTATGCGACCGTTGTGCGGTCCGCATACACGTTATGCGATCGCATAATGCGTCGCATAACTTCCCTCCCAAAAATCAAAGGCAACAATGCGACAAATACGCGGTCCGCAGAACTGAAATGTGATCGCACATTGGACCGTATAGTTGACCTCAAATGGGGCAGTGATCTTCCCGTGTATGCGACCATTATGCGGTCCGCACACACGTTATGTGATCGCATAGTGCGTCGCATAACACCTACTTTCTGGACAATTTTATTCTTTAAGTCTCGAGGTACTTTTTACTCAATTTTGGTCCGTTTAAAAATTTCCACAATAAAATAACTCGGGGACTCACTCGGGCCTTATTTTTAAACAAGAAAATTTTACGGGTCTTTACCCTGGTACTTAGAACTCTGTCCTGGCTGAAATTTTCCTCGTTGAAATTGAATGTCCAGCTTGGGTTGAAGAGTTTCTGTTAAAAATTAAGCAACCACCACTATATGATTTTCAGCTTGTAGTTTTGATTTGTATAGTATTGCATTTAGCATGGCTTTCTTGGCATATTGTCGAGATTGTAGAAATCTCTACTTTCAGATATTCATGTGATGCAATTGGTTTAAGAGTAGAATGTGGAAGCCTTGAACACAGGAGTGGAGCATCATCTTTTGAGTACATGTATTCTCTACACTTTGTGATGGAACTTGGTGCTGGAGGGAAGCTATTTGATAGAACCATTGCCCAACAATATCCCAATTGCCATTTTATGGTTGTTATGCATAAGAATCTTCAGCCAGCGATGCCTTCATTATGGATTAATTCTACTATTTATTTTCCCTGTGACCTTGTCCCGTTTGATATTCACAATGTTTTAGATGGTTGCTGGACTCAATTACTCAATGGACATCCTAGAATACTTTGCCCTCGACATCGCCTTACGCTTGCCCAATTCTTGGAGGAGAACTCTTGTTTGCATCAATTTTCACGTGATGAACATGGATTAGACTGCTTATTTGACCCTAGCTTTGCTACTTTAATCAGGGTGCAGTTACCTCAAAGGAGGTTAGAGGACCGCTCTACATTCTCAGATTCTGAGCTGGCAGCATGTGTTTATGCTTTTTGAGTATTTGGATGACGATCTCTTGAGACTTCTGAAATGTTTTTATTATCATGGACTGTCTATTCATATGGTAATCAAGTTTCTTACTCGGGTTAACCATCAGTTTAGAAAACATGTGGGAGTTTTTAAATATTGTCATGATTCTCTCTAGATTTCTTCATGATTATTCCGGTAGATAAATATGTGTATGTCAAAGTTAGTTGGCTGGAGAACGGGAACAATGAGAGAGGGATACTCGATGACAAGAGGGATACCGTGCATGAGTCTTCTGCACCACCAACTACCGTCTATAGTGGTTACCATGAGATGCTTCTTGGAGCTTTTGAGTCTGACCAGTCTAGTAAGCTTGTGCTTGCACTTAGTCCTACTGATGGGAATCTCTAAATTAGAAAAGGAGCTATATTTTGCTTATGTTTTCTTATGTTAGTGCTTCAAATGAACAGATCTTTGGTAACTCCACTTCTATGCTTGAAGATGTCGTCACTCTTATTGTAACTGCTTCTAGATTTTTGGAACTGATTTATGGTTGCTCCTGCTATGAAAAGTTTTTCCATCACGCTATAATTGCTTATTAAAGACCATATAACTATAGCTAGTTTACCAAAGCCCGTGAGCCTGGGCTTTCTTAACTCGAACCTTGAGGACAAAGTTCTTATTGAGGAGGGAAATATTGTTATGAATATAAATAAGTTAGATAATACTTATAGGTCAGTTATTTAGATAAAGGTTGTCCAAGCTATTGGGCATGGGGCTAAACCGCGATATGGCCAAGGAATTAGACATCCCAACAATATATTTGCTTGGGATCCAGCTTAAGTAGGGAAGTACGTGACAAAGGGGATAAAAGGGTGTCATCGGAAGTTTTAGGAATTATGAGAATTATGTTAACTTAGCCAAAGTCTATATTTCTTCATCCCCAATTTTTTATGTAATCCTCATCCCATTCTTCTACTATGTTTGTTCTTAGCAATTTCCTTTCAGTTTTTAGTTTCCCTTGGTAATTCCCGTTTCTATCATAGTGAAAAACGTTTGTTAATCTGTTGGGCGTAGAATTGTGTGTGTTTAGTGTCGGGTTAGTTACATTGTAACACAGCATAAGAATTAAATTCCAAAACTATAGTTTTCAAGTAGTTAGAAAATTAGAAAATCCAGTTTCCATATTTGGGGTCAAAGAAACTCTAAGCAAGTCTGGTAAGTTTAATTGAAATCATTGCTTTCGTGGCTAATATTTAAGATCTACTATGTTTGACCAAACATAGATCTTGATTCATAATTAAATCTATGTGAACACGGGTTTATCTTAGCTAACAATAATGTCCTTAGATAGGGTTGTTAGAAAAGCAGTAAATATCATTTGGATCTGGTCGGACAATGGCAATAATATGTAATAAATATTCTAGAAAGCAGGAGCAATGATATAGCATTCAATAATAATGAACATCAATAAATGACATTTAAGTAAATAGGAGGAACGATTCACCCAATAAAGGATGGAATAGGTGGATGTTCATCCTTACAATGATGAATGATGGACAAATCCTTGAATATTCGAGTTATTCTCGGATCTGATGGAAAAGTATGGACACGAATCTCAGTGAAAAGGTGGTGCTTGTATCTTAGCAAGAGAGAAAGACGAATCTTTTAGTCAAAGTGTGTTATTTACAAATGAATATCACATGCCCCTATCATTGTTTCTTTTTTCTATTTATATGGGACATGTTCCTAAGAAACCCTAATAGTACAAGTATAGAAAATATCCACTAGAATATTCTATTTAATATCCTATCTTGAAAACTAGTTGTTACAGCTCTGTCAAACGTACTCGACCTCGACCTCGACCTCGTCCCTTGTTGACACCTCGACTACGACCCTTATTGACTACGGCTCTTGTTGACTCTTCGACTACAGACTTTGCTGCTTCTTGGGCCATCTCGACAAACGACAACTTTGGAACTCTTCCCTTAGTATTATCTTGGCTTAGATATTCTAAAGACATTGACCCATACAGTTAGTCCCTCCGCTTATTGAGGTCGCTTTCAGGCAGGTTCGATGAGCGAATTTTGTTCATCGTGGTCGATACAATCGAGCGAGGTGTGCATGTCTGGTTGTTACAAAGAACTAACAACGTGGCCCACGTGGGACGCTTATTTCAAACGCTTCAATTTTCCAGATTGGATTGTTGGAGTTATGTTGCCCACGAATTAGGATGACATCATGACGTCATGCGTCATTATGATGAATATTCCCGATACATTGCTTCGCTTCGCGTGCGACCCTTGATTGAACCTGCTACTTCGGTTAGCTCGATACCATAAGAGTGGTGTTACATAATTCTGCCAAGGCGAACAATTCAATCCCATAAAAATAGTATTTCATAATACTGCTGAAGAGAACGACCAATACCATAAGAGTAGTAAAACTTTCGATGGGTCACTAGCTGAAATCAGAAAGACACGTACGAGTTAAGTAGTCACGAAACTCCCGAACAAATAAGTACAATACGAGAATACATACATAAGAGAAGGCAGCACTCTACGAATAATCAAATATCCTGCCAAGTTCTTAAAGTAGCCAGGCTCGGTAAACTACACAAGCCTAATAACAAGTTAAGTCATGAATTGAAGCATTTAAACAGACATGATTGATTCAAGTAGTACAATTAAAGCATGGTATAAGTCTAAGTCTACCTGGACATATCAAGAATCTAGAATATGCACAGACGCTCGTCACCTCGTACGTAGTAGTTCCCATAATATGTAGTATGTAGCAAATAGAATACTTACGGGGACAAAAGACTTACCATACTCTGAAATCTGATAATCGTCTCTAATACCTCTCTAACACCTCAAACTAACACCAAAAGATTCGAAACTTATGTTAGTTGATAATTCTTTTCCTTTTGACTTATTTCTGGGTGTCCTAGCTGAAGTTTTCAGTTAGTTTTATTTGATTAATAATTAGAACTCTAATATTTAGTCTTGCTATCATGATGTATTTTCATATATCTTGTATTTTTCTAAGCAGGCACTTCAATAGAATTTTTAATATTATAAGTATTTTTGTAATGTATTGTCATCACTCCGTTGACGAAGTAAAAAAAGGAATAACCATGAAAAGGAATACAACTTCATAATTTGCTTAAAAGTCTTAGAAAATAAATTACTAGAATGATTTTGGAAGTGTTTGTGTCTCGGTAAAAAGAATTTAAATGAGTCTTTCAAGTCTCTTTGTGGAGTTTGCAGCCATTTTGATTAGAGAAGATATTGAAGCCTTATAAATATAAGTATTATTTTCGTTTCTTAATTTGTAATTTGTTATAATGATATCCGATATTCTGTTCATTTTTGTCATAAACCTTCTGGAGGCAATTTGATCAAGAAGACTACGTAGTTCTAATACAGGCTATATACGAGTAAAGTGTTGCGGAAATTAAAGGTTAATTTTATTTTAAATCAGCTCAGCTCGCATCGTACGTTTACAAACTCATAATGATGCTTACCAAATTTGCCGAGCTGGCCGAGATCGAAGTCACACTTCGGCATTTAATACACATGTTCACCCCTAGCTTTTATAGGGGGCCAATGTTGAATCTTCTCCACCGAGGAGGCAAGTGCTTGGTGGTGAAGATGGACGACAAAGCTAACTACCAATTTTGGTTCAACTTCTTCTATGTCAGAACCGATGATGTGGTGGCCAACGTCAATGGTTTTCCTGAGGTTTGGAATTATACTCGTAACTACCTAGTTTCCTTATTTGTAAGTATCTAACTTTTCTACTTTTCTTGGTTTGTGGGCTTTAAACTATGATCCTTTTCTCGTGCAGCTAAAAACTAGCCTCCTCCATTGGTCGAAGACATTTCTGACTGGGTTGGTCCGCTTCTCCCCCACATCGTGGGGATCCTTGAGTGTATGAGATTCTTCAAGAGGTTTGTACCTGCTCTTCCTTCGGCTGGTAAGTCGCTTTTTTATTATTAGAGTCTTAGTTCCTTTCTTTTTTTGTTAACCTTCGTTGTTCTTACCTTTTCCCTTTTTTCTAGCTTCGGCCAGGGGACCTTCGAGGAGTTCGAGAGCTCCCGCCCCCTCGTTCTGAAAAAGAAAGGTTGTCGCATCCTCAGATTCCGCCCCATCCTCGGCTGCGGCCCCTTCTTTTCGTGCCCCGGTCCCTTTATCGACTACGGCTATTTTTGCTCGTGCCCCAGTCCCTCCTGTTCCAGCGTCCAGGACCTGCTCCTTCCTCGATCGTGGGGACTTCAGTCGTGGAAACCCCAGCTCCTCCATTATACCATTTTATAGATCAAGACGATGAGTTTGTTCCTGGCGAGGGGTATTTGATGCCTCGTAAGAGGAGATCTGTAGATGCTGGTAACGGGGTCGCCCGAGTCGTTGACTTAATGGCGGGTGATTTTTTCTATGCGAGACGACGACCATATCATCGGATTTAATATCGAGCCAGGGTCCGAGATTTTCAGGTTGGCGAAGGGCGACGTGGAGCCTCTCCCTTCTATGGTGGCGGAGGCGGAGAGACCGGCCGCTGACGTTCTAGATACTTTAAGGTGAGAGGAAGCATCGACTTCCCAACCAGCTGCTGATACTTCCTTGCCAGCCAATGATACGCTCAAATTACACCTTGAAATAGTGTAAAGCGATCGATGTCAAATATAGTAACCCAACGAGGTTGGGGTCGAATCCCACATGGAATAGGCGTGAAAACTTTACTTGAGTAGTGTGAATTTTAACTTAAATTGTATTTCTATTCCGTTAGAATAACAATAGTATGGTATTAGATTGGATTTTAATTTTGTGAAATAGTAACAAGTATGATTAAATAAGGTTGTAATTAATTTGATTATCTAAACGAAGGTTGTGTCCCCTTCAATGAAATGTAATGCTATCGGTGTTAATATGATATATTTCTAATGGAAGGTCCTTTTGATATGCAAATGATTTCTAAATGACTATCCAATATTTTCCAATAGTTGGGTACTATTTCTCTTTATGATTTTTCCAAATATAAAAGAGTTGCAATTAAGAATAATCAATTTATGCCAAATAAAATTCACTTATTCCTAAGCGATTCCATTAAACAAGGTTTAAAACCTTGAGTCTTTGATATTTACTTCTACAAAACCCTAACTCACTTTTTCAAGTAGAGAAAGAATATAATGGCGCTTGTTAATGTCTGCAACCACCAACAATAAATGAAGAATGAGAAGTAAATAAATATCAACCAACCATTATAAATATATTCAATGTTAAACACCCATTGACATTACGCCCATTTAGGGTCCACAATCTTAGTATTTGAAACTAGCCACACAAAAAGAAGAGAATATTAAATGTCATAATGCTTATAAAAGGGCAAGATTCTTCACTTCAAAGCTTCCAAAATATGGGACTATTCAAAGTTTGGATTGTATCTCTTTTTCCAGACAAGATTCCCCCACAAAACCCCAATAAATCTATTTATTATGGGATAAAACTCGGGGCCAATTTCGGACAAAAATGCCTCTCGGGGTCAAATATGCGACCGTATTTCTGTCGCATAATAGATATGTGGTCCGCATTCTCTTCAAGTCCACCGCATCTTCGAAACCCTAGGTTCTAGGAAGTCGTCACATTCAGGTTATGCGGTCCGCATTGTTGATATGAAGCCGCATAGTGTCATCGCATTTCTTCCCTCACCCACTTCTACAGGGGGTTTGTGATCCATTATGCGGCCCGCAAACATGTTTTGCGATCGCATAATGGACCGCATCTCTTCACTTGGTTTTGGTTAAACTAAATGTTGGACTTTGCGGTTCCCCTGAGCATTATGCGGTACGTATGTTGGATTTGCAGTCCGCATTTTCAACTCTGCGGCCGCATTTTGCCTCTTTCTTGTCCTTTTGCGGCTTTTTGATTCCATTTCCATGTTTTTGGGTCCTCAAGTTTCATGCAATGCAAAACATCAAAATTACATAAGTATAAAAGACAATTGCATTTAAAACGAGCTAAAATCTAAGCAATTGGTATTAAATGTGCTGAAATTCTCCGGCACATCAACACCCCCAACTTAAACTCTTGCTTGTCCTCAAGCAACTAAAACAACTCTATCCTATTCTAGACTCCAACTAAACAACATGAAACAACACTGACCGTGGACGGTGTTAATCATCAGTATTACAAGCATGCATTTTCGTTTATTTACCCTTCCTGAACAATCATTGCTATTTACAAAGAAACTAATCAACTTGTGAACTTTTAGCCTCGACCAATTTGATAAAACGTTACTCTCAGCTGAGTGCCTTTGCATTCGACTTCACGAACTCAACTTCTGTTAAACCTCACAATTCATATGCCCTCACCAGAAAGAAAGTCTCAAACTCATAATATTTACAATGACAACAAAAAGGGACATATTCACAAAGACATTCACTCTCACAAAGTGTTTCAAGTGTTACAACACATCATACCATAAGCTTGCCCTTATTTTAATTCGTCGCCTATTCACGAACATTCGGTTGGAGATCCCATAAGGACTTTTTAAGCTTGTAATATAGGCTTAGGGAAGGGTCGGATAAACATTTGGGTACAAGTGACTACACCCTCCTTGAACACTACTCACATTTTTATTTCTTGTTGCCCTTTGTTTCTTTTCAAACCACATAGCCCTTATTGGCACCTAGTTACCAACATCGAACCACCTTAATACCTCTCTAATTTTTTTCGAAGCTCCATATTTATATATATACAAACATTTATTTTTCTTTTCTTTTCTTTTTTTTATATATTTTTCTTAAGGAGCTTGAATAATTTCATTTGAATATTTTGAGGTATACTTTCCTACACTCAATGTACAACCTCACCAATTCCCAACTTGGCACCACACCTCCAACTTAGGCTTTTAGCCTCATTCTCAATGTTCAAGGAGGGACGGGTTCAAAAGATGGAATTATTTTGCAAAAGGGGAAAGGTTTGTAATGAGGTGGCCAAAGAAAAGAGTAAGGCTCAAATGGGGTAACTAGTGATAATGTCTATACAATGGGTAGCTTGAAAGGCTAACTGGGTTTTCAAATAACACAAAGATTGCCTAAGGTCATTTCTCCAACTAAATGTACTTAACATTAGCATCAAAAGACCAACCAAGCAAGTTCTAGATGACAGAAGTAAACACAAGAATTATTTACACAAAAATAACACACATGGCACATGAACTGTTTGACTCAACATAGTTTTACACTTGGCAACTCGGAGATAATTCTAAGCAAACATAGAGTCAAAGAGCGAGCCTCAAGTTCACACAGATGATTAACAATATTTGTTTTTTTTATATCAATGGAAGGGTATAGGTTATTTACAAATGTACATGCTTAAAACTAGATACTCACACCAAACCGGTCAAAATGTTTCGCTACTGCCATGGTTCTGATATTACACCCTTGGAAAAGAACCAGGCGAAGAAAAATCAAGGGGAATTGATTGCTAATTACTAAAGATGTACATGCATACAACTATCTTCTTGTTTTTGGTTTTTTTTTTTTTTTTTTGTACAAAGATAACATATCTACAAAGACAACAAAATTTTGTACAAGAGTTAATGAGAGATTTTCTTATATACACAAAAACCATGTACAAGAGTTGAAAAAGTAAAAAAATATATACAACAGCTACCCCCACCCCCAACCAAAAGCATGCATTGTCCCCAATGCATAAGAGATGTAAAAATAGAGTTCAGGGGCTCCCTGAGGCGCACTAAGCGCTATGGGAGTGGGAAGTCAGCAAGATGATGGTGGGGTCACCCTCTGATGTCGGAGCTGGGGCTGACGAGATATCAGCCTGAGGGGTGACCTCCACTAATGGAGGAGGTATCTCCAACTGTCCTGACACCGGAACTGGTTCCTGTGAGCTGCTAGCCTCGCCTGCTGATGGCGGAATGGTCGATGATTTGTCTTTGGTGACCATGTCTTCTAGCGAATGCTCTATCGCTGTCTGAATAGATGCTTCTTCTTCCTTCTCTGCAGCTGTAGGGACGACAACATTCTTGCCTTTCTCTTGAGGACCCTCATCCTCCTCGGACCATGACTCATCATCAGTCTCCTCCTCGTCTATCTCCCCAGCCTCGAACTCTGTAAAGTGTCTAGAATCTTCCCCAGAAGGGATGTCAATATGTGCAGGGGGAGTTGGATTCAGGGAAGCCCCGACAGTCTATGCCTCAGGAGCTGTCATCAATACGGAAAAGTCAAGGTCTAACCCAGCCATGGACGTGCCCGCTCCCTGCTCTCCTTCATTTGGCATGAAAGAGGATAGGTCGAACTCCAGAGTTTGAATTTTGTGGAGCTCATTCTTTAGTGTGTCAACATCGTCACGGAGCTTGCGCAGTCCTTCAACCTCACCCCCATCTACCTTCTCAATCCGTACCTCAATCCGCTTGAGGCAATCCACATAAGATGCATGTTGTTGTTAGAGTGTTGTCACTGAGGACTGGATAGGAGTAAGGACCTACCTCATCAAAGTGGGTAGGTCCTTCAGAAGCCTGTCTACCTTCGCATTTTCATGCTGAGCTAAGAGACTTAGCCTCGAAAAGGGTGGCAGTGCGGCAGAAGGCTGGGCAATAGTGGCCTGAGAGTTGGGTTGTAGAGTGGCAGCGGTGCCACTGTGTCTGGAGGAGAAATAGGTGGTTGGGAGTCTGAGACATCGGTATCAGCAGGAATCTGGATCTGAACCTCCGGAAGAGCAACAGCTACCTGTGGCACCGCGTCACTGATGCGCGTTTTATCAATATCCTTCAGCGCTTTCCCAATCTTGTCATGGTGTGGCTGTGAAGGGACTTCCACAGCCTTACAAAGTGCTGTGATCAAGCATGGGAATGGAAGCGACGTGGTTTTCTGGTTGGCGCGGACCCCTAACTCTTGGAAGATAATGTCACCCACATCAATCTTGACCCCGGTCATAAGGCATGCAATGAGCAGAGCTTTCTCAATGCTTATGTCAGTCTCATTCTGGGACGGTATCAAGCGAGAGGTAAAAACGTTGAGCCAGAATCTACCCTCTCGTATGAGATCTTACTTGAATATTTTATGCAGAGTGTCAATCCAAGCAGGGGTCCCCTTTGCGATCACTGAGGCAATCCAAGAATGATCACCATCTCTGTTGGCCCATTTGGCCTCATATTCAGTTGTGCCCGGACTCCAGCTTCTAAAATACAGATCATTTATCGTGCCCTTGCCACAAAGCACCGACTTCCCCGAATTATGACCGATTAACAAAAGACTTTGTTGCGCTTGTGATGAGCTGTTCTGGAGGCCCCGTAGGATGCATAGAACTCTTGCACCATTGTTCCATTGAAATCATCAGGCACCTCAGTAAAGCATTCCCAGTTTCTATCTTTGATATTCTCTAGTATGTGAGGGTACTGCTCCTGTAGTATGTTCAGACTCAACTATTTCTCTTCAAGGATTTTTTGTTTCGTGAGCCCTTCTTTATACACACTCCTAGAGCCTGTGACCTCAAAATGGAGCTGAAATCATCTCCTCTTTTTCTTCCTACCTCAGCCTGTAGGTCGACTGAGGGCAAGGTCTCCTCCTCATCAGACTGGGAGGGATGTTGAGCAATAGGTTAGGATGGTTCTTGTCATGAACATTTGGCTTGTTGTGATAGATGGTCGGATGAGGCCCTTTTTTTACCATCAATAGATTTCTTTGGAGCCATATCTGTAAGGAAACAAAGTGTGAGCGACATAGCAAACATCAAAGGAAAATGTTACAAAGGAAGTCAAATATGCGACAGGTTATGCGGTCGCATAACCACTATGCAGACCGCAAACCTGTCGCAAAAATGTCAGTCTGCTTGAAAGGAACCAACTATGCGATGGGTTATGCGATTGCATATCCTTTATGCGGTTCACATAACCATCACAAACTGTGCACTAGAAAAGGTCATCACACTATGTGATTGCAAAACCCACCGCATAGATGGATATGCGATCGCAGATTTGCCGCAAACAACATGCCATGTCTGGCCACAACCTGTATGGGTATGCGGTGGATTTGCGGTCTGCATATCTCTTATGCGATCGCAAAGCCTCCACATTTTGTAATCTTCCTCAAAGTACCTATGGTTTCATATGCAGCAACGATGCGGACCGCAAATCAATTATGCGGTCCGCAAAAGTCATCTTCCTCAAGGTTTTATTTCTACATTCAACAATGGTGACCCTAATTTCACTACCCAGCAGCCCAGACTTAACCAATATTCAAGAACCCACCCCCATTACGAGCATATAACCAAAATAACAAGAAGTAAGAAAGAATAAACACAAAATAAAACAACCTAAATATGAAAACACAAAACAAAACTAAAACTAACAATTCATAGAAATGAAGCTGGGAAGGAAGACATACCAGAATTGGGTGAATGAGAGATAATCAAGGAGATGATTTCACCAATTGGAATCTTTGTTCACTCTCTCACGTTCAAACTAGCCTATTTCCCTTCTTCTTTATTTTTCTTCTTTTGTTTTTTTTTTGTTTTGCGTAAGTGGAAGTGTTTTTTTTTTGTTGTTTTAGTGCCGGTCTGCATATGGTGGAATTGTGCGAAAGGGGTAGGAGTACTTACCTGTGAAAATGCGGTGGGTAAGTTCACCGCATAACATATTATGCGAGCGCATAAGTGTTATGCGGTGATATCAACTCAGATGGCTCAACTTCCTCAATGCAGTGCACTTATGCGATCGCATAACTAGTATGCGGTCCGCAAAGTGCACGTCCTCACCGCATTTCTGCCATCAACTTTTGCTAAACACACTGCCCAGGTTTGCGACCACTATGCGATCCGCATAGTCAAAATGCTACCGCATATGTGTAGCAAACATCCCATGGTGACTTTTCTTCCCTTTTACTCGCAATTTTACCCTGTTTTATGACCTTTTTGAATCACCTGCACTCTAACACACACTTTAAATTGCTCAACTTAATCCGTATAACAAAATTTAAAATTTAAAGTGTAAACTAATAAAAATAAATAAAAATGTTACCACACATGAGTTGCCTCCCATGAAGCGTTTGATTTAACGTCGCGGCACGATGAAGTTGGCCTTTCTTTGGGTTCACTCATTGGTCGGGCATGGACCATCTTTGAGAGCCAACTGTTCCACCAAGTGTTTTTCTCCTTCTGTGCCCAAGTATTGCTTGACTCGCTGGCCATTGACTTTGAAGGTTCGGAGCCCATCCTCCGTTTCTAATTTCACAGCTCCAAAAAGGGATACATATACCACCTTGAACGGGTTGGACCACTTAGATTTTAGCTTGCGCAGAAACAATTTGAGCCTTGATTTGAAGAGAAAAACCAAGTCACCTGACTTGAACTCCCTTTTCAAGATCTTTTTGTCGTGGACGAACTTCATCCTTTCTTTGTACACAGCTTCACTTTCATATGCATGGAAGCGGAATTCCTCCATTTCATTGATTTGTATTAACCTCAAATTTACAACTTCAACCTAGTCCAAATTCAACCTTTTTAAAACCCACATGGCTTTGTACTCCAGTTCTACGGGTAGATGACAAGACTTGACGAAGACTAACCGGTAAGGAGAAGTTCCAATAGGGGTTTTGTACGCCGTGCGGTATGCCCATAATGCGTCATCTAGCTTCCTTGACTAGTCAGTCCTATTAGCATTAACAGTCTTTGCTAGAATATTCTTTATCTCCCGGTTGGAAACTTCAACTTGGCCACTTGATTGGGAATGATAAGGTGTGACCACCTTATGCTTAACGCCATATTTCTCTAATAGCCCCGTGAAAGCCTTGTTACAGAATTGAGACCCACCATCACTAAGAATGGCTCTAGGAGTGCCAAACCCCGTGAATATGTTTTTCTTTAAGAATGCGGTTATACTTATTGCCTCATTTTTTGGTAGGGCAATTTCTTCAACCCATTTGGACACATAGTCCACAGCCACCAAGATGTATTTCATACCGCATGAGCTTATAAAGGGGCCCATAAAATCAATTCCCCGCACATCAAAGATCTCGACCTCCATCACAAAGTGCATTGGCATTTCATGCCTCTTAGAGATTGATCCCTGCCTCCGACATTGGTCACAAGTCTTGACCATTTGATTTTCATCATGATAAATAGACGGCCAATAATAGCTACATTCAAGTACCTTTGCCGCCGCTCGATTACCCCCAACAGGTGAGTCATGGAATGCCTTTAGAATTGGCATCATCTCATCTTCTGGAACACACTTCCTAATGATGTTATGATCACAAATGAAAAACAAGAATGGTTCTTCCCGATAATATTGTCGACACTCTCTCAAAAACTTCTTCTTTTGGTAAGCTTCCAGTCCATCGGGAATGAGGTCACTAACCAAGTAGTTAGCAATATCGGCGTACCAAGGAGTAGATGAAGAAGAAAATGCCAAATATGCTCATTAGGGAAGGCATCATTGATGTCAAGATTTTCCTTTGGTCGCCCGTCTTCTTCAAGCCTAGAGAGATGATCCGCCACTTGGTTTTCTCTGCCCTTTCGGTCCTTGACCTCAAAGTCAAATTCTTGCAATAAGAGGACCCACCGGATTAACCTGGGTTTGGCATCTTTATTTGCCATGAGATAGCGAAGAGAGGCATGATCGGTGTAGACCACCACCCTAGACCCCAACAAATAAGATCGGAACTTTTCAAAAGCATATACAATGGAAAGAAGCTCTTGATAGTTCACGTGTGCACCATTGAGTGTCTTTCTTGCATAATAAATGGGATGAAGAACCTTGTTATGCTGTTGACCCAGAACTGCTCCAATAGCTACACCACTGGCGTCACACATGAGCTCGAATGGAAGAGACCAATCCGGTGTGACAATAATGGGTGTCGTGGTGAGCATCTCTTTTAGCTCCTCAAATGCCTTAAGGCATTTTTCATCAAACACAAGCTTGGCGTATTTTTCAAGGAGATTGCACATAGGATTTGCAATTTTGGAGAAGTCCTTGATAAAACGCCGATAAAATCCGGCATGCCCTAAAATGCTTCGGACACCTTTTACCGATGTTGGTGAAGGAAGTTTGAAGATGATTTCAATTTGTGTTCGATCAACCTCTATGCCATGTTTTGAAATTTTGTTCCCCAAGACAATGCCTTAGTCCACCATGAAGTGGCATTTCTCCCAGTTAAGCACAAGGTTGGTCTTCTCACATCGCTTGAGCACTTGTCTAAGATTGTCAAGACAATGTTCAAAAGAATCACTACCACCGAAAAGTCATCCATGAAAACCTCTTTGAAATCCTCCACCATGTCTGAGAAGATGGACATCATGCATCTTTGAAAGGTAGCCGGAGTGTTGCATAAACCAAACGGCATCCGGCTAAAGGCAAAAGTTCCATAAGGGCAAGTGAATGTTGTCTTTTCCTTGTCCTCCAATTCTATATTGATTTGGTTGTAGATGGAATACCCATCATGGAAGCAATAGAATGATCTTCCGCTAGTCGATCAAGAATTTGATCAATAAAAGGCATAGGGAAATGATCTTCGCATGTGGCACTGTTGAGCTTCCGATATTCTATTCATACTTTCCACTCAGTGACCGTCCGTGTAGGGATAAGCTCATTCTTTTCATTGTGAATTAATGTCATGCCTCCCTTATTTGGTACACATTGCACCGGACTCGCCCACAAACTATCTGCAATGGGGTAGACAACCCCGGAATCCAACCACTTGACTATCTCTTTCTTGACCACCTCTTGCATCGATGGATTCAATCTCCTTTGGTGTTCAACACTCGGCTTGCTTCCTTCCTCCGATTGGATTTTATGCTTACAAATTCCGGCAGGAATCCCTCGGATGTCCGCTATTGTCCATCCAATTGCTTGTCAGTGTTCCCGCAAGACATTCAACAATTTTCCTACCTGCACATCATCCAACAAAGAGGAAACAATTATGGGTAAAGTATCATTAGAGCCATGAAATTTGTACCTCAAATGTGATGGAAGTGGCTTGAGCTCAAGTTGTGGTGGCTCAATGATGGAAGGCTTTGCGGGAAGAGTGGCTCTATTCTCTAAGTTAAGAGAGAGTTTCTTCGGTGCATAAGAATACGACCCACGTCCCTCCAATGCATTCACGGCTTCTACATACCCCTCCATGTTTTCTCCATCAAAATTTACCAAGATTGCCGCCAAGGCACTCTTCCTCCATCTTCATGTCACTACCAGCCTCGACCTTATCAACAACATCTATTACCGAGATACGTTCATACGCATTCGGCAACTTCAAACCCTTACTAGCTTGGAAAGTGACTTCCTCATCATTCACTCGGAATTTGATTTTATTTCGTTCCGAGTCCATCAAAGCTCTTCCAGTGGCAAGGAATGGTCTTCCCAATATGATAGGAATTTCCTTATCAACCGCACAATCAAGGATAACAAAGTCGGCCGGGAGAAGGAAGTTTCCCACTTTCACTAAGACATCATCAACAATACCCACGGGTCTCTTGATTGAACAGTCGGCCATTTGCAATCTCATACTTGTAGGTCTTGGTAACCCCAATCCTGCTTGCTTGTAAATAGCAAGAGGCATCAAATTTATACTAGCACCATTATCACAAAGTTCCCTAGAAAAATCTCTCAACCCGATAGTACATGGGATGGTGAATGCTCTCGGGTCTTCCTTCTTCTCAACGGTTTTCGTGGAAATAATAGCACTAACCCGGTGAGTCATACTCACCACTTCATTCTTGGTAGATCTCTTCTTGGTCATCAAATCTTTTAAGTATTTGGCAAATCCCGGTATCTCTTGGAAATCTTCCAAGAAAGGGATGTTTATCGACAATTGCTTCAAAATATCATAGAACTTCTCAAACTTTCCATCATCTACCCTTCTTGCAAGCCTTTGAGGGAATGCAAGAGTAGGTCGAGGAATCGGTGGAGGAGCTTTTGGGGTCTCCTTAACCTCTTCATGCTTTGCTTTTTGGATTTTTACCTCTTAGGAGGGCTTCTCACTTTCAACCACAACCGGCACTTCAACTTGTGCCCCAACTTCTTGCTCAAGATCATCTACATCAACTACTTTTTCACTCTCATCTTGAAGGACTTTCCCGCTTCTATTAATAATAGCCATGCAATGAGAAGATGAACCGCTCACATTCCCCTTTGGGTTGACAACTGTATCACTTGGAAGAGTACCTTTTAGCTTGGGATTTTGTTCTCTTGACAAGTCTCTCATTTGCATCTCAAGATTTTGTATAGAGGCGGTATGTGACCCCACGATTTTGGACATGTTCTTCATTGTAGCGTCACCTCTCTCTTGATTTTGCAAGATGTTTTCAAGCATCCCTTCTAACTTGGATTCATTTGAAGGACCCTCCTTGTAATATTGCCCCTTTGGTGGAACATAGGGGTTGGAGCTCCGGTTGGCATAATTGCTATTATTGTTGTTCCAATTACCTTGACTCGACCCACCTTGGTCATTGCGCCAATTTTGTTGGCCTTACCCTTGTGGGTTTGGCCTCCATTGATTTTGTTGGCGATACCCTCCTTGAGAATTATGAACATAGTTGGCTTCTTCAAACTCTTGATTTCCCGTCGGTTGCATGTCTTCCACAACATTTACCTTCTTCGTTTGACTCTCTGTGAACATATTTGTAAACACATCAATGTTTGTGGCAAAACCGGGAATCAATTGTCCTCTCTCTTGATTTTCTTTGATCATGTTGGTAAGAGAGGGAGTACCATCGGAAATTCCACCACTAGCATATTCGGAATGCCATGCTTGATTGTGTTTGGCCATTTTATCCAGAATTTGTGTAATCCGGGTGAATCATTTATCCATCAAAGATCTATCTGCCGCATGTTTTTCTCTGGACTGGGACAATGGATCCAAACCCATGTATAACTTCTCCATCAGAATAGCATCCGGAAAATCATGGTTCGGTGAACTCACTAAGTATAACTTGAATCGGTCCCACGCTTCATGTAAGTGTTCTCCTGGTATTTGTTTGAAGAAGAATATTTATCTCTAAGCTCAGAGTTCTTGCTCTGAGGGAACCACTTGGACAAGAAGGCACGGACAAGCTCGGGCCAAGAAGTGACAGATTGAGGAGGTAGATTTTGAATCCACTTTCTCGCTTCTCCAGTCAATGAGTATTTGAATACTCGCAATCTCAAGACGTCGTCTGTTACATTGTTCTGTTTATGCATGGCGCACACACCCAAGAAGTTCCTAAGGTACTACGTTGGATCATCATCAGTAGAGTTTCTGAATAATCCTTCTACATTAAGCATCAGGAATTAACCCGTGTTCTACTTTGAATGTAGTAGCTTCATTTCGTGGAGGAAGGATAGCATTTGCATCATCAAGATATTCCTTAATGTCCACAAAAGAATTCTTATCTTAATCATAATCGGCCATTCTCCTCTATCACACCAAGCAAAACAAGCAAAATGTGATGGAATATAAAAGATGTAAAGTAAAGTGCACACTAGTTAGTAATTTCAAAATCGTATTCCCCGGCAACGGCGCCAAAATTTTATACGCTCAAATTACACCTTGAAATAGTGTAAAGCGATTGATGTCAAATATATTAACTCAACGAGGTTGGGGTCGAATCCCACAGGGAATAGGCGTGAAAAGTTTACTTGAGTAGTGTGAATCTTAAATTAAATCGTATTTCTATTCTGTTAGAATAACAAGAGTATGGTAGTAGATTGGATTGTAATTTTGTGAAATAGTAACAAGTATGATTAAATAAGGTTGTAATTAATTTGATTATCTAAACCAAGGTTGTGTCCCCTTCAATGAAATGTAGCTATCGGTGTTAATATGATATATTTCTAATGGAAGGTCATTTTGATATGCAAATGATTTCTAAATGACTACCTAATATTTTTCAATAGTTGGGTAGTATTTATCTTTATGATTTTTCCAAATATAAAAGAGTTGCAATTAAGAATAATCAATTTATGCCAAATAAAATACACTTATTCCTAAGTAATTCTATTAAATAAGGTTTAAAACCTTGAGTCTTTGATATTTACTTCTACCAAACCCTAACTCACCTTTCCAAGTAGAGAAAGAATATAATGGCGCTTGTTAATGTTTGAAACCACCAACAATAAATGAAGAATGAGAAGTAAATAAATATCAACCAACCATTATACATATATTCAATGTTAAACACCCATTGACATTACACTCATTTAGGGTCCACAACCGTAGTATTTAAAACTAGCCACACATGCTAAAATACAAAAAGAATAAAATATTAAATGTCATAATGCTTACAAAAGTGCAAGATTCTTCACTTCAAAGCCTCCAAAAGATGGGACTATTCAAAGTTTGGATTGTAGCTCTTTTTCCAGACAAGATGCCCCCGCAAAACCCCCAATAAATCTATTTATAATGGGCTAAAACTTGAGGCCAATTTTGGACAAAAATGCCCCTCCAGGTCAAATATACGACCGCATTTCTGTCGCATAAAAAATATGCGGTCCGCATTCTCTTCAAGTCCACCTCATCTTCGAAACCCTAGGTTCCAAGAAGTCGTCGCATTCAGGTTATGCGGTCCGCATTGTTGATATGCGGCCGCATAGTGTCATTGCATTTCTGCCCTTACCCACTTCTACAGGGGGTTTGCGATCCATTATGCTGCCCGCAAACATGTTATGCGGTCGCATAATGGACCGCATTTCTTCACTTGGATTTGGCCAAACTAACTATTGGACTTTGCGGTTCCCTTGAGCATTATGTGGTCCGCATGTTGGATTTGTGGTCCACATTTTCAACTCTGCGGTCGCATTTTGCCTCTTTCTTGTCCTTTTGCAGATTTTTGATTCCATTTCCATGTTTTGGGTCCTCAATCTTCATGCACTGCAAAACATCAAAATTATATAAGTATAAAAGACAATTGCATTTAAAACGAGCTAAAATCTAAGCAATTTGTATTAAATGTGCCAAAATTCTCCGGCACATCAGCCAACAGAAAGGTAAAGGCGTTGTTGAGAAAGGCGATTAGTCGGGTTTGTACATTGATGCGGATGATCTGAAGATGATGGAGCAAGGGTATACCCAATTTGAGATGAGGTTGGAGGGGTCTACGACGACCATTGCAATTCCAATGGATCGTGACTTGCTGAAGAACACAGAGAACGTACTCCCTCCCCTCGGTCGTCTTTGTTTTGAAATAGAGGGTAAGACCCTCAAAGAAATGGAGGATGTCACTTTTTCGAGGAGCATTGTCGGTCTTGCTCTTAGGGTGAGTATTCGTTGTTTTTTCCTTCTCCTCTTTTTTTTCTTTGTCTTTTGGGGAATTTTCATTTTTGACTTATTTCTTTTTCTTTTTGTGATTGCAGAACGAGATTTTGGATATTGAGAGCGCCCGGAATGATGAGAAGCATAGACAAATATTTGTGAGGTTGAAAAACAAGTACTTAGAGTATCACGGCAAGTACCGAGAGTTTCACAGGCGATATTGTGAGGGAAACAATATGCAGGCCCTTTGTGATGAGTTGAAGGATAAGGATGATGAACTGGTGAAAGTCATCGAGAAGTGTAGAGTACTTGAGGGGACGTTGAGGAGTAGGAAAGAGGAGCTTGAGGTCATCAGGGGCGTGGAGGCCCAATGCGGTAACCTTCAAGCACAAGTGGTCGAGTTGCATGGACAATTGGAAGAATGTCGGCTTCAGCTGGAGGTCCTTAATGATGATTTTTCGAGAATCAAAGTGAGCTTGAGAAGGCGGAATCTTCCCGTTTGGAGGCTCAGAGGAAATCAAAGATGCTAGAGTTGGCGAATAGAACCCTCCGGGCCGAGCGGAAGATTGACTAGTCCACGGCGAAAGTTAAAAAAAATCGACTAGAGGAGAGGATGAGAGAGCTGGAGAAGGATAACTCCATCCTCTATGATCGGTTGGCCGCTTTGGAAGCTGAGAAGGCCAACTGCTTTCACTACCATCTTCTTCTCGTACTTCGAATTTTCCCAATGTTCCTCAGGACTTATATGAGGAATGGATTCACGTCGAGTCTTAGTTGGATGTGTTTCAAGATTTGCAAAAGGTGGGATCCATTTTTGTGGTTGCCCTCGAAGATGTTTGTGTTAAGGCTCGTGATACCCGAGTCGCTTGTGGGTATGATCCCGCCACGCCAGAGGCCTGTAATGACGAGGGGGACGAGGGTGTGGACTGCCTTGAGGAGAATGCCTGGTATGATGTTGTATATCTTGAGGGTGAAGGTGGTGATGGAGAGGGTGATGATGGCCAAGGAGGAGATGATGTTGAGGACCAAGTCGGCGGGGATGTTGAAGGCCGTGATGGTGGTGTCCAGTAGTTCTCTTTTGATTTTTTTGTGTATGTTTCTTTTGGTGTCTTCATGAGACTATTTTTAAAAAAATTTAAAGTATATGAAATGTTAAAGTGTTCCCTGGCATCTTCTTCTCTTCCTGCGATTTATTTTTTATACTTGTGTATATTTTTGTTTCTTTGTTGGAGTATGGCCGAGGGCTGATTGGAGTTTGTTCGAGCGAGGTCAAATATAATCTTTTATTAAACTGCGGCCGAGGGCCGGTAGGTGTTTGTTTGAGCGGGGTCAAACATAACCTTTTATTAAACTAAAATCTAGGGCCAGTAGATGTTTGTCCCAGCAGGTTCGAACATAACCTTTCATTAAATCGCGGCTAAGGTCCGGTAGATGTTTGTTCGAGCAGGGTCGAACAAACAGGTGTTAGTTCGATCAAGGTCAAACAAAACCTTCCATTAAATTGCGGTCGGGGGCCGGTAGATGTTTGTTCGAGCAGGTCGAACAAAACCTTTCCTTATAACTTAAGTCGCGGCCGAGGGCCGGTAGGTGTTTTTTCGAGCATGGTCGAACAAAACCTTTCATTAAATTACGGTTGAGGTCCAATTGGTGTTTGTTGTAGTAGGGTCAAACATAACCTTTTATTAAGTTGCAGTCAAGGGTCGGTATGTGTTTGTTCGAGCAAGGTCAAACATTATATTTCATTAAGTTGCGGTCGAGGTCCAGTAGGTGTTTGTTCGAGCAGGGTCGAACATAACCTTTCATTAAGTCGTGACCGAGGGCATGTAGCTGTTTGTTCGAGCAGGGTCGAACATAACCTTTCAATAAGTTGTGGCCGAGGGACGGTAGGTGTTTGTTCGAGCAGGGTCAGACATAACCTAAATGCGAGAAATATGCGCTGATAAGCGTTAAGTTTATTACCTTTACATTGTTGTTTTGGTTACATACTTGGAGACATTTACAAATTTTTTGGTTGTTGGATGGAATTCCAGTCCCAGTCTCAGTCTATCTAGTCCCTTCATTGGTCGATCTTGATAATATTGACAGATAGAGCAATGAAATAGCAACCATGTCCCTACCTTCACGTACTTCAATTCGAAACATTCTCATCACCACCTCGTTAAGAACCTCCTTGAAAAACCCCAAATGGGACAAAACTCTAGTGAGGAAAAAAAGCGTACGGCATGGAAGACGCTTTTTCTCTCAGAAGTTGAAGTACTTGAGGTGGATGATATTCCACTTGTTTGGTAGTAGATTTGCTTCCATTGTCTCTAATTGGAACGAACCCTTGTTTGCTTCGGCTGTGATTTTATATGGACCATCCCAATTTGTTCCCAGCTTGCCTTTCCTGGGATCTTTGCTCGCTTGAGTTTTAGCTTTCAGTACGTAGTCCCCGACTTTGAGTGGCCTGAACTTTGATTTCTTGTTGTAATAGTGTTATTCTTGTTGTTTTTGGGCGACCATCCTTATGTAGGCCATATCTCTTTGTTCGTCGAGTTCCTTCTTTCTGCTCTCGTCGTTACTCATGCCGCTCTTATAGGAGTACCTTAGGATGGGTTCTCCGACCTCGACTAGTATTACTGCCTCGGTCTCATAGACAAAACAGTAGGGCGTCTCTCATGTAATTGCTTTCAGAATTGTTCGGTAGACCCACAATGCTTCTAGTAGTATTTCTGGCCACAATCCCTTGGCGTCTTCGAGCTTCTTCTTCATGATGTTTAGTATTGACTTGTTGAAGGGATCTACTTATTTGTTACCAGTGGGGTGATACGACGTCGAGAGTATCCTCTTGATGTGCCATTTCTCGAATAGTTCAACGGTTTTCTTTCCTGTGAACTGGGTCCGTTGTCACAGTTGATTTCTTTAGGAAGGCCGAATCGGCAGATGATGTTTATACATATAAAGGTGATTTTTCATGTTCCCATATTTGGACGAATTCTCCTGCTTCTACCCACTTAGAGAAACAGTCAATTAAAATCAAACGGAATCGTGCATTACCTCAGCCTGCTGGTAGGGGGTCCACGATATCCATTCCTCATTTGATGAACAACCAAGGGGGCATGATTGCTTAGAGATGTTTGCCTTCTTGGTGAATCATTGGGGCATACTTTTGGCACTGCTCGCATCTCCTTAGAAAGTCTGCAGCATCCTTTTTCATGGTGCGATAGTAATATCCTACACGTATGAGGCATCTAACCAGTGCCTGGTTGCCGGAGTGAGCTCTGCAATGGCCTTTATGGACTTCTTCAAGGACGCACTGAGCTTGGTTCGGGCCCTAGCACTTCGCCAGAGGGACACCGTAGGTTCTCTTGTATAGATCGTTGTGGAGGATACTGTACCTGGCCGCTTGCATTCTTAGATTCTTGGCCTTTTTTTGTCTCTAGGAAATTTGTCGTCCTACAAGTATATGACAATACGATTGCACCATTCCTAGGTTAAGTTTATGGTTTTTACCTCGACTAGGTCTAGTGATGAGTTGATGAGATGGACATGTTTTTCTCTCTGGTTGTGATGTTTTTGGTGGTTGAGCTAGTTTGGCGAGGCCATCAACCTCGGCCTCTGCGCTCGTGGGATATGGTCGAGCTGACATTCATCGAACTTAGGTAGTAGCTTGCAGATTTCGGACTGGTATTTTTGCAATCTTTGTTCCTTAATTTGGAAAGTCCCTATGACTTGGTTAACTACGAGATGGGAATCGCAGCACAGTTTCAACCGTTTTGCTCCATATTTGAGAGCTAGTCTTGAACCTGCAATTATGGCCTCCTACTCGGCCTCATTGTTAGTCATATCAGGGAACCTTATGGACTGGAAAATCCCTTCGCCTGTTGGTACTTCGATTATGAGTCCCAATCCGAACCCTGATGTGTTAGACGTGTCATCGGTGTATAGTACACAGGGTTCTTATGTTCGGAGGGAGGTTTGGACGGCTTCCCTTTTGACTTCAGGCATTATTTTTGTGCTGAAGTCGGCGACGAAGTTGGCGAGCACTTGTGACTTTATCGATGTTCGTAGCTGATACGTGATATTGTGCTCACTCAGCTTGATGGCTCATTTAGCCAGCCTTCCCAAAAGTTCAGGTTTATGTAAAATGCTTTTGAGGGGAAGGTCGTGACGACCGAGATGGGGTGACATGGGAAAAATGGTCTAAGCTTTCGTGAAGCTACGACTAAGGCCAGAGCCAATTTTTTGAGGTGTGGGTACCTCGTCTTGGTGTCGGCGAGTGTTTTTTTAATGTAATAAATGGGAGATTATATACCTTTGTTTTCTCGAATTAAGATTGCGCTTATAGCTACCTCGGATACGGCCAGATAGACGAGAAGACGCTCCCTCGACTAGGGTTTTGAAAGTAAGGGCGGAAAGGATAGGTATGCCTTTAGTTCTCGCAGACCCTAGACGCACTCAGAAGTCCATTCGAGGTCATTGTCTTTCTTGATTACGCCAAAGAATTTATGGCACTTGTCTGACGACCGCGAGATGAACCTTGATAGAGCGGCCATGCGACCGGTCACCTTTGGACTTGTTTTTGGTGGTCAATAGTTCATGTATCCCCTCAATGTCTTTGATTTGTTCTGTGTTGACCTCGATCCCTCGTTTTGATACATAAAACCCAAGAAATTTCCTGAGGCTACACCAAACGCGCATTTCTCCGGGTTCAGCTTCATTTCGTACCATTTGAGTATGTCGAAAGTTTTTTTTCAAATGATCGATGTGATCTTCTCCCCTTTTGGACTTGAACAGCATGTCGTCTATATATACCTCCATTTTTTTTCCGAGCTGGTCTTTGAACACATTTGTCACCAACCTTTGATAAGTAGATCCTGCGCTCTTTAGTCCAAAAGGCATGAGCCTATAGCAATATGTTCCTTGGTGGGTGATGAAGGTGGTTTTTTCTTGATCTTCTTCTTCCATGGGGATATAATTATAGGTTGAGTAAGCATCCAAAAAACTCATTAGCTCATGCCCGGCCGTTACATCGATGAGTTGGTCGATATGTGGCAGCGGGAACGAATCCTTCGGGCATGCTTTGTTCAAATCTGTGAAATCCACGCACATCCACCATTTCCTATTCTTCTTTTTGATCATCACTATGTTGGCGACCCACTTGGAGTAATTCGATTTCCTGATGAAACCATTTTCTAACAGTTCTTCAACTTCCTCGTGCACTGCATCACTAATTGTGGAGTTGAATTTACGTCTGACCTGTCTCACTGGGTGTGGAATGGGTCGATGTTTAATTTGTGCATGGAAATTTCCTTTGGGATGCCAGGCATATATGTATGGCTGAAAGCAAACAAATTTGTGTTAGCTGTTAAGAATCGATTGAATTTACCTGGTTCTCGAAGCTTGCAGCCGATATAGGCCTTCTTGTTGTGGTCGTTGAGATCCAACTAAAGGGGTAAAGGTATTCTATAGTCGACCCAGCGGCTTCAACCATGTCAGGGTCCTTGATGACATCATATGTCTCCTCTTGATCTAACCTCGACCCTGTTGATTGTTATGCCTCTATTTCTTTGTCTTTTCTCTGTTGGGTGGTCATGCTCTCTAAGGCAATGTGGTAGTGTTTATACCTAATTTTTCCTCATATTTCTCAAAAATACATATATACATTCAAAATAATGCATGAGCATCATCGAATATTTTTCCATAATTTTCTATAATTTTTAAAAAAGCTTTTAATCAATTTATTCCTTTATTTTATCATATAAGTAATTACTAATTGCATCTCAAGTAAATTTTATGATGATTTATCATTTAATTTTCATCATCTATATCCGTATTAAGCTTTAAATATTTTTTATATATTTATTATAATTATATTTTTGCACCCTTAGGCTAAAATTTCATATTTTGCAATAATAGACCATATATATAAATAATTACATTATTTATACAAGAAAATGACTTTTTATATTTTTATAATGTTAAGTAATTATTTTAAATCATTTTCGTGTACAAGCAATATTTTTTCTATTTATTAATTATTTTTTATAAATTATATATTTATTAAATTGGGTATTTAAAATATAGCCCCTAAAAATCTAATTTCAGACCTATACACTATCCAATTACCCCAGCCCAATACCCCAATGCACAATACCCAAATATCCATTAACCCAGACATATACCCGTCCAAAACACCCGACCCAACCTTTTTAAATCACAGTCGTTGATCTCTGAAGATAAACGGCTCGTACCACTCCACCCTTTTTTAATTATAACCTACTCGTCTAACCCTAACCCATTTCACCCACTCTGCCTCCCTCAAACTCTCTCTTCTTCTTCTCCTCTCAAAACCTTAGCGTCGTCACTCAAAATCTCCATGATTCTAACCCCAGGAATGGAATCAATCTATGATTCCTTACCTTATTTGGTCATATCTCCTCACTAGCTACCCGATTTTGGTATTTCCTAATGGCTTGCCTAAAATGACAAGCAGATCTTGAGAGATTCGAACCAAATCTGGTTCAAAATCCTTAACCTATTGTGTATTCCGTCCATGTTCATCCTGTATTCTTTGTGAGTACGGTTGTTTTATCATCTTTTGCGGATTCTTACTTAGCCCAAAAGGTTAAGGTTTCAGATTCTCTTTGATTCGTACCTAAACTGGTTCAGACTTTGATTTTTAGCATTATCTCGTCTATATTCACTTCATTATGCGTGAATCTGCCTATTCTTGTTAATTTCCTTTATTTTCCATAAATTAGGGTTTCAGACCTGGTTTGATTCTGATTTTTCTTTTTGAAAAACATCCTGTCTATGTTCATTTTATTAAAATATTTGATTCTTTACCTTTACTTTTTATCGATTTTATAGTTTACCTAAGATTAAGGTTTCATACCTTTTAGTTTGGGACCAGATCTGGTTCGATTATGTGTTCTTTGAGTATATTCCTGTTTATGTTCATTCTATGAAGCATGTGACTCTTTGTCTTTTTACGTATGCCGATTTATGTGTTTTACCTAAAAATTAGGATTTAAATCTTTCCTTCCTTACTGATTTTAAATATTTTTCTTTTTCGTATATGACTAAAACTTTCCTTACTTCTCCTCAATATACCATGTTTCTTTTATTTTCATACCCTATTTTGCCTTGAAGTTGACTGTTAATTGATATTTTCCTTATTTTAAATGTCACTCACCTTATTACACGTTGTTATGCCCTGTTAATTGACTGAACTTTGACTTCAATTGATTTTATGATTATTTTCCTTCCTTACCTATATGTGTTTGATTACTTCCCTTATTTTTCTGTTTAATTGAACACTATTTAAACCATTTACCCTCTCCCTTTTAGGACAGACTCGGACTCTAATACTCTCATTGAAACTTAGATTCATTACTCTAATCTCTTTGCTCATTGTTTCTAGTCTTGGCCAGCTGAAATCCAAGGCCATTTGATTATGGACTTACTGTTGTGGTTACTTGCTTTCCTGCTTAACTGGTAAGACCTAATCCCTTGTCACTTTATTCTCCATGCTTTTCATAATATGTGTTGCTCTACCAGCATGTTTAAATTCCGAGTATGATTTTGCCCTTATGCTTCTATAACTTTGTCTAATTCTATAGTTAATACTATTAATTCAAGGTTAGTTATTTTGAATAGTATGAATCCTCTTAAAAGCTGGTTTAATGTTTAAACTTGTCCATGCACACTGTTTATTAATCATTCACCTGTTCTGAACTTTGCATTCCTTAAGATACTATCAGCATGCAATTAGTTAACTTATCCTAACTTTACAGATATGTATTGTTACTTAATTCATGAGCCCTGTCAATTTGTTTGCTAGCATGTCATGTGATAATCTGACTGTTTTGCCTAAATTGTTTCTGTGATTAAGCAATGGTTTTCCTAAATGTTAGCATGCTCACTTGGTATAATTAGGTCTATTTGAAACTATGTACTTTACAAACCTTGCTTGTTTTGCTGAATGCAATTATGTGTTCTGAACTTTGTTTCTTCTGAACTCAACACTGTTTTAAAATTTGTCCCTACCTACTTTTTGTTGTCACTCTTTTAGAACTTCCACTCTTAGTCCCTTAGGTTCTCAACCACCCCAATGTGAGCACTGCTCAGGGTCCATGTGAGACTTTTGTGAACTCTGACACACTGGAAATTGGTTACCAATCTATTGTGAATCATCTTCTGAATATGTGGTTCTGGTGTGAGCATTGCCCTGGGTCCCTGAGGTCCTTGGGAGATTTGACACACTGGAAACATGGTTCTATATGTGTTATGGGTGAATCACCCATTCTTGGCTATGTTGTCCCTATGAAATGAGCCTCAAAGTTGATTGGTTTGAAGGCCTGGTTTCCCAGGTTTATTTGGGCCTAATGAAGGCTCCCTATAGTTTATCTTATTAGTTTTATGTAATTTATTCGTTACTCTGGTTTGTAATAAGTTTGTAATGAACAGATTCTGGGGTGTATAGTAAAATTGGGAAGGGCCTTTATTTTCTTTGGGCAATTCGGGTAGAAATCCTGCCAATAGGGTTTCATTTGTTTTGTTAATCTTGTTTTACATCATCTTTGTTAAAATCATGTGAGTGTTGTACCATGCCTGCATATTAGAAATCCTGCATATAGGATTAAATTGCATTAGAAATCCTGCCTATAGGTTGCATTAACTTGTCCAACAAACATATGTTAGCAATCATGCCTATAGGACCTCAATGTTTGATTTAATTATTTTTCTGGTAATATGTACAATTTCTGCTCGTATTACTGCTCAATAGAGACCATGCCTATATGGTTAAATTAATTCAATAATAGATACCATGCCTATAGGAAAGAAACCAGTTTCAAACCTAGAAATCATGATTATACGACTTAAGTCAGTACAGTAATTAGAAAGCATGCCTATAGGGTCAAAAGGAAATACAAAGCTATGAAACATGCCTATAAATCTAAAATCAGTTCTACGCCTATAAGTCATGTCCATAGTATAATAACCAGCGTACTGATAGATATCATGCCTATAGGATTATACTAATTGGTTCTGAATACAATCGCCACTGTCAATCACTTAGACAACATGCCTATAGGTCTTAATAACAATTCTGGATTCGAAACTGTGATTCCTTACATCCTGAAAGGCCCAGAGATTACTAAATAAAATCAGTTGGCAAACAATAGGTCTTGACATTCGCCTTAATGAAACTTCTTCTATAAATCACTGCTTGCTTATTTCTCGCATAGATATCCTACCTATAAGAAATTAAATTAAGCATGTCAATCAATTACGTCCCTTTGTTGTTTATGTGTGGAGGTCAATATGAGCCCATATTTGCTTGCCATCTGAAAGTCCTATTTATTTGTGATTGTCGCCTACACTTTTACATTTTTTAGCAACATAGGCTGGGTCTATAACTATCCCAAATAGAGGTCTTAATACCTCTAAGGCCATAGTTAAGGGACGGATAGTGCACGCATAGGAAACGAACTAGAATCGACTAGAACGCTTAAGTAACAACTTAAAGATAGTAATTGGGTAGTAGGAGATGATAGTCCGTGCACTAAATACTATGAGTGGCACCCCTACTTGAGAGAGCTACAAAGTATTGCACGGGGTGATCCTATAGGCTAAAAAACTTAGCCCCCCTCCCAGATCCATGTTCTAAAATAAATCGAGTATTTTATTTGTCCAAATTTCTTTCTTTTCCTTAGACTAATTCGCTTAATGTAAGTTCGGTCGGGACCCACCGTTCTGGACCTCGAGGTGTGCCTGGAACCTTCCCCTCGAGGTAATTTGATCCCTTACCCGATCGTTGGTGATGTAAACTGGTAATATAAGTTATCTACTCTAGGTGCCCTAACGCACCTTAATCCTTTAGGTGGCGACTCTATCAATTCCAATTCCTTACCCTCTCAAAAAGAGTTGTCCCAAATATGTCGAAACCCGGTTTCACGAAAAAAAAGGAGGCGCGACAGCATGGCGACTCTGCTGGGGATATTTTTAGGATCTTACCATAACGAACTTGTTTTGTAAATTAGTCTTTAAACATGTCTTTATTATTCCGTTAATACTTGCACACACCTTTCCCTTCCCACTCTATGTGAATTTATTTTCCTATCTTCATTCATTTATGATTTCTCTTCCCTATTTATTACTTTTTACTATGGAAACTGACTTGTCTCTTTTTTTTTTTCTTTCTTAAATACCTTTACAATTATTAAATACCGCATTTTATCATTTTCATCATGCAAATACTTGACAACGTGTTATTTTATTTTTGCATAAATCATGTTCAACATCATATTCCACTCGGTCGTAATTAATATCATAGCAACACTTGATGAGTATTTGTGCTCTCCCTATATCACCCTTTTTGAATTTAGAAAGGCTTATTTGTGGTAAAACTAGTCGATCAGAGGTGCAGTCGATGGTTCTGTGCCTTTCCCCCTCAAGTTGTCTTCTTGAGGATACCAGTCTAGACCTCTATAGAAACCTTACTCTGATAATAACTATACATGCATCATGGTCAAACCTAGCTTGGGTTAATATGTTGTCCGCATAATAACCCTTTTAAGTAAATCCTTGTCCAAAGTCCACCGGGGTTTCCATAATCCGACGGACGCAACCACGATTTGTGCATTATTTGGAGAAATAAATGTCGGTACGCTAATCGTTAATGTATAAATAGTCGAATCCGGAGGGGGAAAGGGTCTAACCTTGTTTATTTTGCAGAAAATGACACGAAGTCCCCATGTTCAACATGGTCCGAGATATACCACTGTTATTGCTATATTGGTGGGAGGACCTTCCGTCAAGTGACAAAAATCATGTGAAAAGGGTCCTCGTAAACTTACATTCCTTATTAGACATCCAACTAAACAACATGTTAATTGAAGCTGGTACTATGTTCTGGGACGGAGAAAGTGTTGTATTCCGTTTTGGCAACATAGAAATGACTCCTCTTTTGGAGGAATAGGGGGATTCGCTGAAATACCTTGGGACAGTCTTGGTTTATTGGTAGCGGAAAATCGCACCCCCAGGGGGTTTCTGAAAATGATGGGCTTAACAAAGAACGATGACTTGGTATGTTTGAAGAAGTCCTACATACCTTTTGACTTCCTTTATGAATGATACAGACACAACAAATCTTACCGTATCTTCCATGACGAGTTCTCCATCACCTCCCTGGGTTGGATTCATCGTAGGGTTTTCATGTTCATCGTCTGCTTTTTGGGTATGATAGTGTTTCCAAGCAAAATAGAAAGGATTCACACTAGACTGGCCATGGTAACCAAAGCCTTAATGGAGGGAATCGAGGGACAAACGTACACTATTGTTCCTATGATTATAGAAGAAATATATCGGGCTTTGGATCGTTGCCAGAAAGGGCTTAAACATTTCGAGGGTTGTAATTTGCTGCTACAGATTTGGTTATTGGAACATCTCCAAAGAGGCCAATACCGCCAAGAGTTTCCACGAAGACCATGGAATGATCACATAGTTTTCCATCACCCCAAAAGAATGACCTTTATCCCAGACAGGTTTGCTCAACTAGAGAATGCCACAGAATGGTTACAGTTATTTGACAATTTGACCGAGGACCAGGTTCATTGGATGTTCGAGTGGTTCCCTACCAGTGAATTCATCATCAGTTCTAGGGATGTTCCGTATTTGGTGTTTATCGGGTTAAGGGGCATACACCCATATGTTCTTATCAGGGTCATGAGACAAGCTGGTAGAAAACAAGTCATACCGCAAGTCTACAAAATGAGTCACTACAGAGCAGATTTTTAAGATGATGACATCCCGTACAAATGTGAAGATCAACACATGTGGCACTTGAAGGTCACTGTGGAAAAGAACACCATCAAACCAGATCGATACCACGCAGGGCATGTGTATTTTTACCCATTATGGTTGAACGATAGCATAGCAGGAATAGTCGATTCAGGGGTCGGTCGAGGAAACAGAGTCATAGATGAAGTTGTTGAAGCACAGGTGAAGTATAACAGACTGAAAAAGAGTTCACGAGTCCGAGTCCGAGCATTTATAACAAAAGAAGATCGATATGGATGCAATCAATGAATGGAGGGAAATGGCTACTAGGTCAACGGAAAGGCAGGAGTATCTGGAGCAGGGTTTAATGGAGTTAGAGGGGAAGATAAGGAAAAGAGTCATAGACTGCCAGAATGCTGAGGGTAACGAAGGAGGACATCTAGCAAGGGCATACCTACTACTTGACATGCGCGACCTGGGGAACCTGATCAATGGAGCCAAGAAAGCCAAACCCGAAGAAGGTCCCTCTGGGACCAAGTAGATTAGGTTTATTTGTTTTAGAATTACTTTTCGAATGTAATAAGGCAAACGACATTAGTGACTTATTTATTTATTGTCGTTTTAGATTCGTCTTATTTATCATGTTAATGAAATGAGGAAATTATTGGCTTTAAATTTCTCCAAATCTACTTGTCGCTAGGACAACCTCGGGCACAACGAGACTCCCAAATTAGGACGCGAATTTACATTTCCGCAATATGTTCTTAAATACTGCAAATACTTTTTTCCAGAACTCTCACTGTCTTGGATACCTTTTTTTTCTTTTTTTTATTATTCCCATTCCCCAAGGTTGGTTCACACATACTGGCATCATCAGCATATCACACCATATACAGAGGCCCTCCACATCCTCCTCTTCCAAGTAATCCGAAAAGCAAAGGAAGAGCTAATATGGACGATACGAGTGAAAACGCTACACATGTTGAGAACGTGGAAACTTCCAATGGTCGGAGTACTCCGGCACCAAATGATTTTGTCTTACGGCTGGAACAGAAAATACTTGAATTGCAAGGGGAGCTTGAGCAAGTCCGTAACTTGGCAAACCTCTCCCTCACCCTAAACGTCCCAGATATCAACCAACCAAACACCCAAAACTCAGTACCTCCTCAAAACACACCAAACCAATGTCAACAAAATCCTCTCGCACCCCACCAATATGCAACACCTCCCCAAAATCCTAATCATTTACCCATACCTACACCTCCTCAACACCAGTATCTCTTGACTCAATATCCGCAAACCACTTATCACACTCCTTAGAATACCCTACAGCCTATCCCCGATCCTCAAAATTCAACCAATTATCACCACTACACCCAATACCCCAACATTCATCAAAACAATCCCATATATATGGAAACCCTACCCACTTCACTCAACCAATCTCATATACACTAGAATCTGCCGAGAAGGACCTGCTCATTAAAAACATGGCAGAGGAGCTCAAGAAGCTCACAAGCCGATTCCAGGGTGTTGAAGGAGGTAAAGGAATTGAAGGTCTGAATTATGAAGACTTGTGCATTCAGCCAAACGTGGAACTGGCGGGGGGTTACAAACCTCCTAAGTTCGAAATATTTGATGGAACGGGTGACCCAAAGGTACATTTGAGAACCTACTATGACAAACTCGTAGGGGTCGGGAATGACGAAAGGATTCGCATGAAGTTGTTCATGAGAAGCCTCACTGGAGACGCCCTATCTTGGTACATAAGTCAAAATCCCAAGAAATGGGATAATTAGGTAAGCATGGCATCGGACTTCATGGATAGATTCAGATTCAATATAGAAAATACATCGGATGTCTTCTACATACAGAATCTCAAGAAGAAGCCAACAGATACTTTCCGCGAGTATGCTACTCGGTGGAGGTCAGAAGCAGCAAAGGTCAGGTCGGCATTAGAAGAAGAGCAGATGAACAAATTCTTTGTCAGAGTTCAATATCCACAATATTATGAGAGGTTAATGGTCATTGAGAATCACAATTTCTCTGACATCATCAAGCTCGGAGAAAGGATTGAAGAAGGTATCAAAAGCGGAATGGTAACAAATTTTGAGGCAATGCAGGCCACGAATAAAGCATTACAATCGGGAGGCATATCAAAGAAGAAAGAAGTAGGGACAGTAATGGTAGCCCAAGGTCCAAAATCTCCCTTCGTATACCAAACATCTCCACCCATATACCAACCTTCACCTCCCAGATATCCTCAACCCGCCACCTCCTACCACACTTATAACACCCAACCAGCCTAGTATCATTCACCTCCAGCTCGTCCAAACTATCAAAAACCTAGGCCCAATTTCGATCGCAAACCACCCCAGACAATACACCCCTATTGCTGAACCTATTGACCGATTATATGAAATATTGAAAGCTTCCGGATATGTCACCCCTATTCCCGCCGTGGCTATGAAAAAATCATCCCAATGAGTCAACCTAAACAAGACATGTGCATACCATTCCGGCATGAAAGGACATACCATTGATGAATGTCGCACTCTGAAAGACAAGATCCAGACATTGATTGAAACCAAGGTCATACAGGCCAAGGAGGCCGCACTCTATGTCCGCAACAATCCCCTCCCAGATCATAGGGGTGAAGGAGTCAATGTGATGGAAATCGATGAAGAACGGGATCCTGAGGGATCAATCAAACTTATTCGGGAAGGTGATGACCCTAAGAAACCTGCAGTCACACTCAATCCCATTGTGGTACAGGTACAGCCACCAGTTGAAGTTGAGGTAGCCTCATCGGCTCCCTTTGAAGTAGAAGTGACACCCCCTGCAACTACACCTACTCCATTTGAGGTAGAAGTAACCACACCTTTACTGTGACGGTGGCATCCACACCACCCTTTAATTCCAACGACGTACCTTGGGATTATGTTGCCGAAGCTATGATAAAAGGAAAGCAAATATGGAAGAGTCTGGTGCTGCACAAGGAATGACTAGAACGGGAAGAATCTACACACCTAAAAATTTGGGAAGGACAAGTAAGGAAGCTTCCACCAAACAACCCATCATTGAAACTGGTCAGGATGATCTCTGGAGGAAAGTACAGGCAAGGGAGTACTCTGTTGTTGATCATCTGAACAAAACTCCCGCCCAGATATCCATCCTGTCACTGCTACAAAATTCTGAGGCGCATAGGAATGCTCTGATGAAGGTGTTGAATGAAGCATATGTACCCAACAATATTACCAGCGGAGAAATGGAAAACATGGTGGGGAAAGTGCTGGAGAGCCATAAGATCACTTTCCACGAAGATGAGTTGCCACCTGAAGGATTGAGACATAACAGGGCTCTGCACATCACAGTGCAATATGAATATAAGTTCATCGCCAGAGTTCTGATAGATGGGGGGTCTAGACTCAACATATGTCTGCTACAACTCTGAAGATATTGGTCAAGGGTCTACATGAAATACGAGAAGGATCTATGAATGTGAAGGTGTTCGATGGTTCACAAAGAGACACAATTGGAAAAACTAATCTATGTTTGCAGATGGATCCTACCTGGTTCGATGTTGAATTTCATGTGCTAGACATATCCGCCTCCTACAATCTGATGTTGGGATGACCTTGGATACATGCCGTTGGGGATGTTGCATCTAATTTGCACCAGGCTATGAAATTTGAATGGAAACATCAAGAAGTGATCGTCCATGGAGATGGAAGCAATCCCATTTACCAATCAGACTGTTCCGGTAGTAGAGAAAAAAATGAAGTTAGGTGGAGAAACTTACCATCGCATCGAGCGTGTTAACGCAATCGAGAAGCATAAGTGGTGGAGTAACAAAATATAAAGCATATTGGCATGGAGAGGGTATGAACCTTGTAAGGGGCTTGGCAATAATCTCCAAGGAATCTCCAAACCAATACAGTTGAAACGTCATGGTACAACCTTTGGGCTCGGATATCAGTACACCCGGCACGAGTATCGGAATTGGTCGCCACCATGGCGTGGTCCCTATTACCCTCTCAAGCAGCGAACGCCACATCTGAGTCAAACCTTTCAGCAGGTCGATACAATATGGGGATCCGAGGAGGAAGAAGCTTTGGTTGCACTGAGGAATTTGTTTTTAGAAGATGATGATATGGATTGTTGTTTGATAGTCGAGGAGGAGGAGGAGGAAGAAGGCCTTACTAGTCAGATAGTGGAGAAGGGAGCATTTCTCAAGAACTGGACCGCTACACCATCAAGAGCCCGACGAGTCTCGGGGTAGCAAGGCTGCTAGCATCATTTATTTTTGAAAAATAATTTCTTCGTGAGAATTTTGTTTTACATAATATTTTCAATGTTCCATTTAGAAAAACATTATTTGAGTTGAAATCACTTTGTTTGACATTTTTATATTTACCAACGGCTTGATGTTTTATTATTACTATTTTCTTTCATATCTTTCTCTCTACAACATTACTATTTCTTATCTTGATGAACCAACAACTGTGATATGTAATGAGATAATGCAACACAAGGACAGTGACTCGGAAGAAATAGAAGAAGAAGATGTGATACCTGAGGAAATTGTCAGAGAAGTTGAGAATTTCGAGAACAAGCCCAAGTCCAACCTGGACGAAACCGAGATAGTCAATTTGGTAGATTCTGAAACCATCAAAGAAACTCGCATAAGCATCCACTTGTCACCGTTAGAGAAGGAAGAATACACTCGTTTCTTGAAAGAATATGAGGATATTTATGCATGGTCATACGAAGATATGACAGGATTGAGCACATCCATAGTAGCTCACAAGCTACCCACAAATCCAATGTGTCCACCAGCGAAGCGGAAACTCGGAAAGTTCAAACCGGGCATAATCCTGAAATTGAACTACGCTCAACCTGATTCCCGTTTAAGAGAGGATACGTAGGCAGCCCTGTGGGTTTAGTCACAATTCAATTAAATTTCCATTTTCCCCACAATCAGAAACTGGGGCAGAATTTTGAGGAGGACCCTCAAAATTCCGAAGTAAGTTCAGCCAACAGCAGCATACAGAATAGCTAGAAAGTCACTTAGTTAACTGGGGCCTCAAAATTCTGTGGCAAAGAAAGTCGTAATGTCTCTAATAATGTCACAGTTACTGGTTCACCTAACTAATTTCTAAATTTCACATTATTATGTCTTTGAAAACTATATACGCATGCTTTTGAAAAGAAACTTTACTTTTTAGCCAAATGCTACCCATGGTAACTTGAACAGGACCCTCGGGCAGAGTGGAGCAGATCAAGCAGACAAAGACACGAACCAACCTCCCCCACAAAACTCACAAATTTTTATTTGGATGCAGGAATAATAAGCATCGGCGCAACAACACAATTGCTATACACAAAACACATTGTCAGCTAAGAATGCTTCACTCTTACTCTTGCATCTGCACGAGACTAAGCTCTGTCTCCATTCTTGCATGAGTCTAAGCCCTTCCTCCCCATTTTGCATAAGTCTAAGTATTGCCTTCCCCTTGCATGAGACTAAGCCCTGTCTCAATTCCTGAATGAGCTAAGCCCTGCCTCCCATCTGCATAAGGCTAAGCATTGCCTTCTCTCTGCATGAGACTAAGCCCTGTCTCAATTCCTGCATGAGGCTAAGCACTGCCTCCCATTTGCATAAGGCTAAGCATTGCCTTCTCTTTGCATGAGACTAAGCCCTGTCTCGATCCTGCATGAGGCTAAGCCCTGCCTCCCAATCTGCATAAGGCTAAGAATTACCTTCTCTCTGCATGAGACTAAGCCCTGTCTTTATTTCTGCATGAGGCTAAGTGTTGCCTCCCATCTGCATAAGGCTAAGCATTGCCTTCTCTCTGCATGAGACTAAGCCCAATCTCCATTCCTGCATGAGTCTAAGATCTGCCTCCCATCTGCATAAGGCTAAGCATTGCCTTCTCTCGGCATGAGACTAATCCCTGTCTCAATTCCTTGCATGAGGCTAAGCCATGCCTCACATTCTGCATAAACCTAAGCATTGCCTTCCGTTTGCATAAGACTAAGATTTGTCTTGTTATCACCTTTAGAATCATACCTCTGCACCTCATGGGCTAAAATATAGCCAAATTGTCCGAAGGCGTCAAGTCTGAAGGCATCATCCTCATCGCCGGAATACATCATGTCATGGCTTGAGGATCTCTCAAACTTGCACATCATTATTCAAAGGCATCATGGTCTGGAGGCACCATCTTCATGGCCCGAAAACATCATTTCATGGCCTGCGAATATCTTAACATACGATTCATGTCCCGGGCATCATGGTCTAAGGACGCCATCCTCACCGTCCAAAGACAGTCTTCATAGTCCAAAAGGAATTCACATCATGTCTAAGTTTACGCAATAATTTATGCATATGTGCTTGCAGTGTATTTGCAAGTAGTCCAGAGAGTAATCGTTATCCCAACAGGAGAAATCCCGCTCCAATTCCCATCCACATCCTTCAAAGTATCCCAAACATAACCATTCACCATCTGTTACCCAATCTCATTTACCCATAACCGTTTCAAACTCCAATTAACCCTAGTTGGAACATTTTGTCCGTTATTGCAACAACTCCATCGGTTTACTTCATCATTGGATTCAGAACTATACACGGTCTGATTCCTATAAAACCAGGGATATGTAGGCATCTCAGAAGTCGGAGTGCTGCCTATATTCTTTCAAATCACCTTATTCGGTCAAAATTGGTCATCATTTCTTTACCCGACAACTCTTTCATCCTTCCCGGGCAAAGAGGGGCAGTTGTTGATACCCAAGTTTTCCTCATATTTCTCGAAAATACATATATACCTTCAAAATAGTTCATGAGCATCATCTAGTATTTTTTCATAATTTTCTATAATTTTTAATAAAAATCTTTTAATGAATTTATTCCTGCATTTTATTATATAAGTAATTATTAATTGCATCTCAAATAAATTTTATGATGATTTATCATTTAATTTTCAATCATATCTATCCGTATTAAGCTTTAAATATTTTTTATATATTTATTATAATTGTATTTTGCACCTTTAGGCTAAAATTGCATATTTCACAATACTAGCCCATATATATATATATATATGCATAATTACATTATTTATACAAGAAAATGACTTTTTATATTTTTATAATGTTAAGTAATTGTTTTAAATCATTTTTATGCACAAGTGATATTTTTTCTATTTATTAATTATTTTTTATAAATTATTTATATATTTAATTGGGTATTTAAAATATAGCCCCTAAAACCCTAATTTCTGACCTATACACTACCCAATTACCCCAGTCCAATACCCCAATGCCCAATACCCAAATACCCATTAACCTAGTTCTATACCCGTCCAAAACACCCGACCCAACCTTTTTAAATCACAGTCGTTGATCTCTAAAGATCAATGGCTCGTACCACTCCACCCCTTTTTAATTAACCTACCCGTCTAAACCTAACCCATTTCACCCACTCCGCCGCCCTCAAGCTCTCTCTTCTTCTTCTCCTCTCAAAACCCTAGCGTCGTCACTCAAAATCTCCCTGATTCTAACCCTAGGAATTGAATCAATCAATGATTCCTTACCCTATTTGGTCCTATATCCTTACTGGCTACCTGATTCTGCCCTTATGCTTCTATGAAATTGTCTAATCCTATAGTTAATACTCTTAATTTAAAATTAGTTATTTTGAATAATATGAATCCTCTTAAAAGCTGGCTTAATGTTTAAACTTGTCCATGCACACTGTTTGTTAATCTTGCGCTTGTTCTGAACTTTGCATTCCTTAAGATACTATCAGCATGCAATTAGTTAACTTATCCTAACTTTGTAGATAGTTATTGTTACTTAATTCATGAGCCCTGTCAATTTGTTTGCTAACATGTATGTGATAATCTAACTATTTTGCCTAAATTGTTTATGTGATTAATCAATGGTTGTCCTAAATGTCAGAATGCTCACTTAGTATAATTAGGTCTCTTTGAAACTATGTACTTTACAAACCTTGCTTATTTTGATGAATGCAATTCTGTGTTCTGAACTTTGTTTCTTCTGAACTCAACACTGTTTTAAAATTTGTTCCTACCTCCTTTTGTTGTCACTCTTTTAGAACTTCCACTCTTAGTCCCTTAGGTTCCCAACCACCCCAGTGTGAGCACTTCTCAGGGTCCATGTGAGACTCCTATGAACTCTGACACACTGGGAACTGGTTACCAATCTCTTGTGAATCATATTATGAATATGTGGTTCTGATGTGAGCATTGCTCTGGGTCCCTGAGGCTCTTGGGAACTTTGACACACTGGAAACCTGGTTCTATATGTGTTATTGGTGAATCACCCATTCTTGGCTATGTTGTCCTATGAAATGAGCCTCAAAATTGATTGGTTTGAAGGCATGGTTTCCCATGTTTATTTGGGTCTAAGGAAGGCTCCCTATAGTTTATCTTATTACTATTATGTAATTTATTCATTACTATGGTTTATAATAAGTTTGTAATGAACAGATTCTGGGGTGTACAGTAAAATTGGGAAGGGCCTTTATTTTCTTTGGGCAATTCAGGTGGAAATCCTGCCAATAGGGTTTCATTTGTTCTGTTAATTTTGTTTTACATCATCTTTGTTAAAATCATGTGAGTGTTGTACCATGCTTGCATATTAGAAATCCCACCTATAGATTAAATTGCATTAGAAATCTTGCTTATAGGATTAAAATTGCATTAGAAATCCTTCTTATAGGTTGCATTAACTTGTCTAACAAACATATGTTAGCAATCATGCCTATAGGACCTCAATGTTTGATTTAATTACTTTTCTAGTGATATG
The DNA here is from genome assembly GCA_005239505.1 of Nicotiana paniculata. Lineage (NCBI taxonomy): Eukaryota > Viridiplantae > Streptophyta > Magnoliopsida > Solanales > Solanaceae > Nicotiana > Nicotiana paniculata. Next base: position 17,376 of record ML335423.1, on the reverse strand, counting down.
TATAATTTCTGCATGTATTACTGCTCAATAGAGACCATGCCTATATGGTTAAATTAATTCAATAATAGATACCATGTCTATAGGACTGAAACCAATTTCAAACCTAGAAATCATGCCTATAGGACTTAAGTCAGTACAGTAATTAGAAAGCATGCCTACGCCAAAATGAAATACAAAGCTATGAAACATGTCTATAAAGTTAAAATCAGTTCTACGCCTATAAGTCATGTTCATAGTATAATAGCCAGCGCATTCGTAGATATCATGCCTATAGGATTATACTAATTGGTTCTGAATACAATCACCATTGTCAATCACTTAGACAACATGCCTATAGGTCTTAATAACAATTCTGAATTCGAAACTGTGATTCCTTACAGCCTGAAAGGCCCAGATATTACTGAATAAATTCAGTAGGCAAACAATAGGTCTTGACATTCGCCTTAATGAAACTGCTTCTATAAATCACAGCTTGCTTATTTCTCGCATAGATATCCTGCCTATAAGACTTTAAATTAAGCATGTCAATCAATTGCGTGCCTTTGTTGTTTATGTGTGGAGGTCAATATGAGCCCATATTTGCTTGCTATCTGAAAGTTCTAATTGTTTTTGCTTGTCGCCTAGACTTTCACATTTTTTAGCAACATAGGGTGGGTCTAGAACTATCCCAAATAGAGGTATTAATACCTCCAGGGCCATAGGTAAGGGACGGGTAGTGCACGCATAGGAAACGAAGTAAAATCGACTATAACGCTTAAGTAACAACTTAAAGATAGTAATCGGGTAGTAGGAGATGATAGTACGTGCGCTAAATACTATGAGTGGCACCCCGACTTGAGGGAGCTACAAAATATTGCACGGGGTGATCCTATAGGATAAAAAACTTAAGACCCCCCCCCCTAATTCATGTTCTAAAATAAATCGAGTATTTTATTTGTCTAAATTGCTTTATTTTCCATAGACTAATTTTCTTAATGTAAGTTCGGTCGGGACCGACCATTGTGGACCTCGAGGGGTGCCTAACACCTTCCCTTCGAGGTAATTTGAGCCCTTACCCGATATCTGGTGATGTAAACTGGTAATATGAGTTATCTGCTCTAAATGCCCTAACTCACCTTAATCCGTTAGGTGGTGACTCTCTCAATTCCAATTCCTTACCCCTCTCAAAAGCAGTTGTCCAAAAAAGTCGAAACCCGATTTCGCGAGAAAAAAGGGGCGCGGCAGGTAGCATTCTCGTGATGTGCGTTGTTCTCCGCGTATGCTGAAAATCCCCTATGGAGTTGGGAATTTAATTACTTGGTATAAGCTGGAGGGGACGACTTTCATGGGATGTATCCATGGTCATCCTACTATGGCGTTTTATGCAGTGTCTTGATCCATGATGTGGAACGTTGTCTCTAGAGTTACGCCGCCGGCCAAAATGGGGAGTGTAATTTCTCCAGATGTCCGTTCAAGTGCATTGTTAAAACCAGTTAGCGTGATGCAGATCGACACTATCTTATCTTCTAGTCTCATTTGGGAAAGTAATCGGGGATGGACATGCACGCACCGCTCCCCTCATCTACCATAATGCATTTAACATCGGTATCTAAAATTCGTAACGTAATAATGAGGGCATCATTTTGAGGTAAAATCGAACCGTCAGCATCTAACTTGTCGAAGATGATACTTTCTTCGAGTTCGTCGTACCATTCGCGGGTTATAGATCGCTTGAGTTTGTGGGTAGTGGTGAACTTCACTCTGCTGATAGAGACATCATCGCCACCTCTGATAATCATGTTGATGGTGCGAGCTGGTGAGGGAGGCTTTGGCAGTCCTTGGTGTTTGTGTCCTCTAGCGAAATTGAGTCTTCCCCTATCGCTTAAAAAACTCTTTGAGGTGCCCTTGTCGCAACATGTTAACGACTTCTTGCCTGAGAATGATGAAATATTCAATTTTGTGTCCTCCTTCCTGGTGGAAGTCATAAACGGTGTCGATCTCATCTACGGCGGCCATTTCACTTTTGGTCCGAGCTTCTCCAGGGCGTAGACTATCTCTGTAGGTGACACACAAAAATTGTGAGTAGATAGTAAGTGAGGCATATCTCTTACGTTCCGATGAGTTCCCGTACTTGGCCTGGATAGGCCTTCTTCGTGGCAGGGGGCGGAGGGGGGAGGTACAGCGGCTGTCCTGATATACGGTTGATGTTGTTCCATGTTAGGTCGCGGAATTGGATGATCTCTTCTGGCGCCGTCTCTTCAATTTTTTTCAAGATTCACCTTGTGCTGAGGTTAGCCGGTGAGTTGGCTCGTTGAGGTCGTCCTCATCTGCACGGACTTTGGAAGAATAAGTATTGTGGATTTCTTCCCAAGTAGTTGGGGGATACTTCACCAGCCGATTCAACAGTTTTCTGGATGCTCTCGAACCATCTCTACTCAGCTCATTCTGAAAGGCTGCGACTGTCATCCCTTCAAATATGTTTGATAGATTCATCCTTAATCGATCGAACCAGGCGAGGAAGTCCCTTAGCCCCTTTCTAGAGGACTTCATAACAGAAAATATGTCGTTTATTCTCGCCTCGGCCTTCTTGGCTCCAGCATGGGCAATTACAAATTTGTCGCCCATTTCCTTGAAGATTTCTATGGATGTAAAGACCCGTAAAATTTTCTTGTTTAAAAAAGTAATGCCCGAATGAGTCCCCGAGTTGTTTTATTGTGGAAATTTTTAAAACGGACCTAAATTGAGTAAAAAGTACCCCGAGACTTAAAGAATAAAATTTTCCAGAAAGTAGGTGTTATGCGATCGCATAATGTGTGTGCGGATCTCATAATGGTCGTATACACGGGCAGATCACTGCCCCATTTGAGGTCAACTATGCGATCGCATTCCAGTTCTGCGTACCGCAAAAGCTGTCGAATTGTTGCCTTTGATTTTGGGAGGGAAGTTATGTGACGCATTATGCGATGGCATAACGTGTATGCGGACCGCACAGTGGTCGCATACCTGGGCAGTGTGTTTTGGATTTTGGACCATCTTAAGGGCCATTATGCGGTCGGATCTGCGGACCGCATGTCAGGAATGCGATCGCATTCCTGACCGCGTTCCTGTGTCGGGCTCCTGTTTTTCTGATTTTAAAACCTGACCCCAGTTCATTAAAATACCCCTCCCCTTCATTTTTAACCATTTTTCTGAGATATTAGAGAGAGGAAAGAGTGGGTTCTAGAGAGAGAAAGTCTCAACTTCATCAAATTGGTCTTCCTTCATCACTCAAGCTTGGAACTAATCAAGTAGAGCGCAAATTTCTTCACTCTAAGAGGTAAGCTTCTACCCCGTTAACCCTAAATTTCCACATATTTGTTAAAATGAAACATTGGTAGGATAGTTCATAAAGATGGGATTAAGAACCTTGCATGCATGTACCCAATTTATCATAACCTAGTAAAAGAAAATAGGTTGGAGTAACCTTTCACTAAAAAGGGGTTATTTAATCTAAAGGAACACCTTGTGATTGATAGAAAGCTCAAATGGGTTCAAGACATGTTCATGATTCCTAATTCTAAGTTTACGCATTGTGAATTAGATTGAAGGTGCTAGGAGGTCCGGTGATTTGAGATAGAAATTAAGGAAAAGTCCCGATTCGAGGTATGTATGGCTAACTTTAACCTTGTAGAATCCTCTTGTTGGGTCCGAGTATACGGTATGTGTACCTTGTTTGGAAATATGTGAATTGATTGTTCAAAAATGTTGAGACGTAAGATTCTATTCTCTGATTGACCTAGTTGACTGTCATGCTATCGTGTCATATGAGGTTGTGAAAAGATTGATGATGTGCCCAAATGTGGGATTGTGTAAAATGGCTAAAAGCCATGTATGGAAAATATGAAAAAGGGTATTGTGAAATGATGGAAATGAGTTGAACAATTGTGGCAACACCGTGTACATGAATTACTACTTGATAAGAGTTATGGTGCCTTGGGCCCAAATAAATAAATTTGTTGATATGAACTTGTGATTCCTTGAAATGATAATTCTTGTGATGTAATTGTTTGTGGTTGCTGTTATGAAATATGACTGTCATGTGGGATCGGGTTGCACGCGGCAACACGAACTAATAAAGATAATAGGATGTGAGGTAATAAGGGAGGCCGAGGTAATAAGGACGGAATGTGATCGTTATCACCATCGAAATGAAAAATCGGGGAAACTCTTGAATATGGAAATGTTGAAAGGGGAAAAGGAGAGATTGTGAAACTTGATGATTTGGTTGTACTTTTCCACGTGCATTGATTGATTGGTTCTATTACTGTTTCTTACTTGTTTATTGTTGATTGTACTTGGGATAAAGTTTGTTCATACATACTAGTACTATTCCACAGTACTAACGTCCCTTTTGTCGGGGGCGCTACATTTTCTTATATGAATGTAGGTGGTTCTACGCAGGTAATTCAGCCAACCGGCAGTAGTGCCTCCTCTCCTGTCCGTCAGTTGTTCTGGTGAGCCCCACTTCCTCCCGGGGCCACGTGTGGCTCATGTCACCTTATTTTGAGTTTATGGAGTAGTGTAAGGTATAGCCGGGGCCTTGTTGCCGGCAAGTAGTATATAAATCTTTTGTACTTGTAGAGGCTCCGTAGACACAATGTGGGGAAAGTATATATGTATTTTGGGTAGTAAGCGTACGGTTTGGAATCGTGATCCACGTTGTTAATGTTGTATGTATTTTGTAAGTATTTGGTATCATGTGTTAGTAATGATGAAAAGTAGAAGTGAATTCAAGTTGAAAGTTTATGCTTAAGTTATAAATGGCTATTTTACTTGAATAATGTGTATGGAAATCACGGGGTAACGCGTGGGATAGGAAAGGCAAATCAGGTTTTTGACTGGGGTCACCCGGTTGAGTGTCAGTTGTGTCCCTCGATTTTGGGGCGTGACAATGGAGCGGACTGGTAGCTGTGAATACCACATCAATGCTCCTCTCGTGAGGGTTTCGCCAATCTTTTTCAGCAAAATAGAGGACATTTGTTCTTTGGCGGGGTCGTTATCTTTCAGGCGGTGACATAATGAGTCACGTGATCTTCAGGATCGGTCGTGCCGTCGTATATCTTGAGTTAGGGCGGCATTTTGAAGGTCTTTGGTATGGCATGCAGGGTTGCATCGTCACTGTACGGCTGCTCGACGAACTGGTTGGTGTTCCTTTTTGGCACCAGCTTAGGAGCGTCCGGTAACTCATCAACCCGTTTTCGGTGTTCTTTCATATGGTCTCCGAACGCCTTATTTTCATTTTTCATTTCTTCCATCCTTTTTAGAATGGCGTCTAGAGCGTTGTCACCTGCACTATCAATGACATTGTGAGTTATACTTGTCGTTGGAGGGAGGGGTTGGTTGCGCTGCTTGTTCGTTTGTTGTATCGTAGTCCTTGCGGTTTCTACAGTCGTGCCTGGAGCGGATTTGTTGAGCACGCTTGTCAGCGTGTCAGTTAGCCACGCCTCGAGGAGTTTTTTCACAGCTGGGGGTGTCCCTTCCTCTACAGACGTGAACGCTCATTTACCACAAGGTTTTGTCATGCTGCAGTGTGGGGGCAGTGACCCATCTCGTCTTGGGAACGCGCTGGGCGTCGTGTTCTCACCTGCCGTTTCACAACTTTCATTGATGACATTCATGAGGTTGGTTGGGAGGTCACTTGCTATCCTTATCATTTCTTCTCAGTTACCTGCCATGTTGGGTTTTGTATACACGAAGAAAGGATGTCTTGTTTGTTTTTTTTACGTTAGTGACTTGTGCTAGTTGTAGATCTAGAAGAAACTAAAAGTTTAGCGAAGAAATCCCCACAGACGGAGCCAAATTGTTTGACTAAAAAATATACATCTTCGTTCAAATAATTAAATCTATGTGAACAGGGGTTGATCTTAGCTAACAATAATGTCCTTAAGGGTTGTTAGAAAAAATAGTAAATGTCGTGTGATCTGGTCGGACAGTGGAAATAATACGAAATAAATGTTCTATAAATCAGGAGCAATGATGTAACATTCAATAATAATGAACAACAATAAATGGCATTTAAGTAAATAGGAGGAATGATTCACCCAATAAAGGATGGAATATGCGGATGTTCCTACTGACAATGATGGATGATAGACAAATCCTCGAATATTCGAGTGATTATCGGATCTGATGGAAAAGTATAGACAAGAATCTCAGTGAAAAGGTGGTGTTTGTATCTTAACAAGAGAGAGAGAGAGAGAGAAATCTTTTAGTCAAAGTGTGTTCTTCACAAATGAATATCACATGCCCCCATCATTATCTCTTTTTCTATTTATATGGGACATATTCTTAAGAAATCTTAATTACAAGTACAGAGAATATCTACTAGAATATTCTCTTTAATATCCTCTCTTGAAAACTAGTTGTTACAGGCTTACAGCTCTGTCAAACACACTCAATCTCAATCCCAACCTCATCCCTTGTTGACACCTCAACTACGGCCCTTGTTGACTACGGCTCTTGTTGACTTTTCGATCACATACTTTACTGCTTCTTAAGCCATCTCGACAACGACGACTTGAGAACTCTTCTCTTAATATTATCTCAGCTTAAATATTATAAAGACAAATTTTACCCCTACATACTCATATAATCAAAACAGACTTAAGTTTTGGCTAATGTTCTCATCTAGAAAAAAATATATATATACATGTATTATTAAATCAAATTGGCAGTTAAAAATTAAAATATACACGTAAAATTTTCGGCTATATGCTCCAGATATCTGATGTATGGATGCAGCTGGCAGTTAGGAAGTAGAATTGTAGACGTAAAGAGGATGTGGTTGCCTGAATAGAAAGTAATCGTTTCGATACAATTGTAGTCTGTGCAGCGACGGTTGACAAGTGTCCTGCTGCTATGTGACGCGTGTGGAGGAAAAGGCCACGCAACGGTTTACGGTTAGCTTGTTTTGAAAAGCTTGGATTTTCCTTATTCTGGTCGGCACGAAATTTTAAGAGGAAGAAAGATGTTTGATTGGAGTATACAGTAAGAATATTAAAGATGTCATAAGAATATATTATTAGGATACAATATAAAATTAATATAAAATTATGTCATTTTTGTAACAAAATAAAAACCGAGTTATTTTTATATAGGATTGAGGGGGTGTAATTATATATTAACATCTATCACAATGACTACGCTTTCTTTTGTGGAGGGTTTGCGCAAGCACTAGAAAACTATTTTTTTTCTTCTATTTAGTTGTTATGTTTCGCTTTTTGAGAGTTAAAGTATAAATTTTAGTTAATATTTTAACAAGTATATTATCATATTAATATGAAAAGAACAAAAATTATAGTACTTTTCGTATAATTTTCAAATATTTAATATTTAACTTTAAATATTAAAATAATTTAATTTATTTTAGCTTCAAATGTTAGTCAAAATTTACTCCTAAAAATCAAAACAAGACAAGTAAATGGGTACGGATGGATACCTTTCTCATGAAAAAGAATTCAAATTTTCACTTCAATGTTAAGGATCCGTCACTCAGATTTTGTTTCAGCCGTCAAAGAGTTAAGGATTTTTTTTTGGGGGAAAGGGCCAAAATTACCCCTTTATTTTATTGAGTCACATTTACCCTTATTATTAACTAGACTTTTTAAAATTATAATTCACCTAACAAAAAGTTACTAGATTAAAAAAAACAACCCGTTATCTTTTTTTTAAAATCCCATTAACTCATAAGCCATAGCTCTTGAGCTCTAATGACCTATGGATGTATGCTCCCACTGCATACAACAGAATGGACATTGGGCTCGATGTTAAGATAGGGACTCCAAAATCATAATGTTGAAAATTAAAGCTCAATACATGATGGTACTGAATTTCTATATATATTAATTAATTGAGGGCATTATCGTGCAAGGATATTATTTTTATTTTGTAAATGGTGCTGAACGAGGACTCAATTAATTGTATATGGACTGGTTGTTATGTTATCCATGAGGATTAGTGGTTCTTCTGATTCAATATTCAAATGTAGAAATAAGTTACTCTTTGGCTCTGGCTCTGGCTCTGGCGGTCACCTCAACATGATGAAGAAAGTTTAGGTGCTTGTAGCATTTTCTCATTGTTACTAAAGGTTTTAATATAATAAATAAACTTGAATTAGAAGAACCCATCTATAATAATGATTGATTTCTAATGTGTTAGGTCTATCAATTAGCTGATTCTTACGACTTTGTTCTTGTAAATGTGGTTTTTCCGTCTCTTTGCCCAAGTTTGACAAAATTGATATTGATTCAAGTCATTCAAGTTAATGGGTTCTTTAAAAAAGAAAACAAGTTATTTTTTAAATTTGTTAGCTTTCCTTAGGTGAAGGGTATTCTTAAAAAATTTAGTTGACAGTAAAAGTAAATGTGACTCAATAATATAACAGCGGGTAAATATGATCATATTATACCGAAGCATAAAGGTAATTTTGGCCCTTTTCCCTTTTTTTATATCAAATGAAAAAAAAAATTAAGGATCCCTAGCTCACTCAGTTTACTCCCAATTAAAAAAAAAAAAAAAAAAAGAAGAATGAGCCAAACATTTGAAGTGAGCTAGTCTTTTTAATGTATATAAAATGGTAACATCAACCTAAATCCTTAAGTTAGTGACAATGATCGAGTTGATCTGTTTATTTTACTTGATCCTAAACAAATGAGGTTCATGAAAAAAGAGAAAACTTGATAGTTCAGTATCCTGTTGAAGCGTTCTTTAATTAATTACCCTATGCCATGAGTCATGCGCTGAGCAGATGTAGCCTTGTATTCTGACATGTGTTAGAAAAATGCATTTAACTGATGTCACCATTTGAGGAACCTGAAGCTTATAAATTCACACATTCACATATAATCAAATCCACATCTTCTTTTATTACTACTGCGTTACTTCACAACACAAACAAAGCATATAAATAGAGATAACAATTAACATGGCAAGCCACGGTAACGACAACCTTTACAGCAGTGGCGCCCAAGCCCCCGGCCAAACTCAGGTATATCATTACTCAATATTACTACTTTTAACCTACAGTTTGATCCAATCATTTAGTTACGGTTCGTCCGAACCCAATAACGTTTGTTTAAACTATATATTTTTATTATATATGTATAAATATTTAATTACGACGAAAATGAATTATGGTTCAGTTGCATTCTCTGTTTAAAACTATCTACTTTTTCCAATTGCAGATGAGAAGGGATGGCTCAAACGCACCTTCTGAGGACCAAGGCCATAACTTTCTTCAAGAGGTAACTTTTAGCCCCTACTAATTAAATTGTAGGTGCGATAAGTTATTACTGTTTGTATGTTTGAATCGTATCCATTTCGGTATTTATAGAGAAATTTAATATTTGTATGTAAATATATAATCCAAGTAAAAAGTTGCAGAACTATTCTCAATTTAATAAAGGGCAATTTGGTGCGCTAGCGCGCTGGTCCGATCACCTATATTTTGGCCACGTTTTTGCAAGAGCCGGTTGAGGCGGTTTTCTTGTCACACGTCAACGTCAACAATTTTTACCATGTCGGTTTCTACAGTTGCGCCAAATTTCTCTTCTCGGTTCTTCTGAACTTTCAATATAGAGCATACATTTATATCTAAAAATTTATTAAAATTTTAACAAATAGTAGGTCTAAATCCATAATTTTGAACTCATAAAACTTAAATGCATGTCTTCATATTCATATCCCTAATGTTCCTTTTTGTTTTTTTGGGTTAAGACCGGGACACAAGTGAAGAACATGGCACAAGGAGCAGCAGACATTGGAAAAGGAGCAGCGCAAGGTGCAGTGAGCATGGCACGTGGAGCTGCTTTAGGTGCAGCTAACATGGCTCAGGGTGCGGCTGATGTAGTCAAGAATACTGTTGGAACCAATAATCCACCCCATGAAACCACCGGCAGCACCGCCACTGCTGACGACCACAGCACCAACATCCCTAATTACCTAGATGAATTCCCAAAAACCAACCCCACCAACCCCAAGATTTAATTGCTCTAAGGAAATGCTGTCATTTTACTGAAAAATGCTTCATATATTTTGTCTTTCTTTTATAATGTAGGCTTTGTAGCCTATTACGAGGTGTGGTTTGTCGTTTAGCACACCATAGTTCTGTCACTTCTTTGTTCTTCACAGAATTCTATTGAGAATTGTTATTCTTGTATTTAAATATTAAAAATTGACAGCAGCAGCATCCGTACTGTTTTTCTTGGATATACAAGAATTTGTTACAAAATTCATTTCTAATTTTCAGATTGGGAAATGAAGTTCTCAGATATAAAATAGGATCGATGAAAATAAAAATATGTTACCGTCCTTTCCTCTTGAAAAATGAAAGATATTGTCTTGATATACCTCCCCCCTCCCTCCAGTTCCTTTCATAGTATTTCCTGTGAAATTTATGGAGTATAACGTGTACGCAACATTTTCTTTAACTTATGACCGTAGAGACTAGAGATTTTATTTTGTTCAAGATAAAATCATTTCAAAATAAGTTTGAAAAAGAAAAATAGTTGTTGAAATGCACCTACATTATATAGTTGTCAAAATGACAGACTCGTATCCAGTTACAACTTACAAGTAGTATTATCTAAACATAAGATGCTCACCATTAATGAAATTTCTGAAAAGTTTTTATCTATTTTCATTTTGATATCATAATGTATTTAGAGGAATTTGACTGTTTCTCAAGATGTATTTATCCATATTAAAGTTTTCGCCTTTTTGCTTCAAATACGTAATGAGAAGAACAATAAGCTCTACGGAAAACGAACATTCGTTAGCCTTAGGACGGGCTGAGTATTAAAAAGAGATCTAAGTGGAGATTGAAAAGAAGAAGACGAATGGCGAGTGTAGAGGTGAATACTCCTCAGCTTTGAGCTCGAGCTATTATCCCTTCTCCTAAATAATAATCTTATTCACAAACTAAGACTTGTAGTTTTTTCCTTTTCTTGTTTTTTATAATAAAGACTTATAGTTACAACAAAGGGTGTATACTTAATTCTCTCTCTTTTTCTCTTCCCTGGTTCACCTATGTGATAAAAACGGAAACTATGTACGCTTTTGGACATATTCGAAAAAATTGTGAACAAATTTTTCAAGTGAAATTGATATTTGAAATTTAAAAATGTGTTTGGACATATATTTTAATTTGGATTGTTTTTGAAGTTTTGTGAGTGATTTGAGTGAAAATTTTGAAAAATGAATTTTTGCCATATTTCAAATTTTTGAAAATTTTCAATATAGATCTTCGAGTAAAAATTAAAAATTTTATGAACAAATGCTGATTTCGAAAAAAAAACGAATTTTTTTGGGAAAAATCTTCCATTAAATTTTATGTCCAAACGGGCACATAATATATTACCAACAAATTCCTAAATTTGCAACCCTGCTGATAAAAGATTTGGTTAGATTATTGGTCCCAAGAGCCCAGAGTTCAGTAGATCAGAAAATAATTTTGTGAATTATAGTTAAAATATGCATAATTGAATTTTCTGAATTCCAGTACACGATCTCATTGAAATTTGGCTCTAAAGCAGAACCATTGCAATAAATTTGCCTTGTGCAAAATCAAAATTAACCAAAAATTGGCATCATATTAAGGAGCACCAGAATTAGTAACAAGATGGTGGAATAACAAAACAAAACCACTATTATACACTTAACGTAGGCAAGATTTGTCTTGCTACTGCTAAGATGCTTTTCTGCTCCGGCTACCTGAACCAGAGACGCTTTTCATACTTAACTCAGTTGGACTATACAAGTCTCTTTGACCCAATGAAGCACTAGCTCTACGAGGAGAACTCGTATTTGGTTCCCCTTTAATGATCTCCGTCTCCAATACCTTGGCTTCTTCACTTAGCATCTTTAGCTGTTTCAGCAAAATGAAGATGAGACACTTTAGCCAACAGTGTAAAAGATGCACAAATGTGTGTCAAAGCAGCAATATGTGAAAAGATGAAGTGAATACTAATGGGAAGTACAGCAGGAACAACCTTTAATGCAGATTTTAAAAGCAATCTTTTCCATTTCGAAAAGACTTCCTAGTCAAAACAAAAAACCTCAATTTTTTGTAATTATAGACTTCCTTAACAAGAACTGAAAAGGGTGCTGTTCAGTTCAAGAGCTTTCTCCGTTTTCAATCTATTGGAGAAATAGTGAAGTTCCACAGTAAGTTCTCAAATGACTAAGCCAAAGCATAGAGAGTTTTCCATCTAGTCACATTAACTGAGCACATGTACACAATACACATGAAAACTTGCAGTCTAAATACCTCTATCATAAAATTATTAAATTTGTCCTCTAGAAAATACTTAGGGAACTTTCTGCTTATTCACATAAACTGAATACAAGGATTCAATAGTACATAATGACTCACAATCTGGATTTTCTAAACCAAAATAATCAATAATAGTCACTTTGTCAGTCGTCCTCTTGTCTCTAGCATTTCTTACCATCTTCTCAAAATCAAATTAAACACAACGAGACGACTCGCTATTCATGACGGTAAACCACTACAACAGATCTCTCTCCTCTCCTTAACCAGCACAGGCAAACAATTTTTCACTTGCTCGAAACTAATGGATACAAACCAAAGCAATGGATCAGAGTGTTGGTGAACCGATAGAAAGGAAATATTAGGACCGCCAGTATGGGTGGTTGAGAAGTTCTGACGGAATAGAAAGATAGCCATAGCACTATTGCACAAAACAAAAGCTGGACAAAAGCACCGGAAACTTCTCAGGAAATCAAAAACATTTGTACATGACAACCAGAGTCTAAATATCAACTTCAAAGTCTCTAGATTCAGTGGAAGGTAAACCTGAAGAAAGAAGCACAGTGGATGAAGATATATAAGTATTCATACCCGAATTTCATTCTCTCTCAAGTGGTCCTGAAGGGCACTGATGGCAGGGCTTAAGCTGCGATACAGAACAAAAGCAGTGACCAAAAGTAAACACCTCCACAAAGAGGGCTGGAACTGAGTTCTAAGACAGAAGGCAAAGAGTGAGTTCATTTACCAATACTCCATTAATTTGCACATAGAAGCCTGATATGTGGACGTATGATGAATGAAAGTGAGTGGGTGCGCTTTTCCTTCCCTGTAGAAGACATCCCAAATTATTATAACAGTTTAAGAGCACCTTATAATTTCAGTTACGCAACGCATGCAATCTGAAAGTGTTAAGTTAGACCACCTCATATTTGTTACAACAGCCTGATTATATGCAGTTCGTTCTTCTTCAAATAATACACGTTGCAGATCTGTGAATGAGTTCAAAGGTGCATCAAGATTGAGAAGAGACGAGGATGGCAGAACCAGAAGAGGGATTTCCTTTCTGACATATTCTGCACCACTGTCACCAACCAAAAACATTTAGACGTTAAGCCAAGCATTTATCACACTTCAGATGAATCAAAAATATGATTAACAAGGAAATAGCAAAATATAGAAATTCTCTGAACCAAAAGGAGATGTGAATTAAACAGCATGCCTTTTTAACTTGTCCTTATACAAACTCTATTACTTATCCCTTAAAATAGTGTGTGTTATAGCACTATCTAGAAGGCATATATCATCTTTATTAATCTTGAGTCCAACTAAAGACTGGAAATTTTCATATTCTTCATAAAAAAAATCAAAAAGTACATCATAAGAAATATGAAAGACAAACAGAAAAAGAATATTAAGAAATACATTAGGAATATAGAAACTAGCAACATATGATGCATTAGGAAAATACACTCAAGAAAAATAAACTAGTTGCAAACATAAAAAAAATGACAACTTTTATTATAACTTCATTCCTCAATAAGATGATTAGTTCTTCAGTCAATATCCTCAAAAAAGTCTCCAGCTTCTAAATGAGTAATATTTGTTAGGCCTCCAAAATCATCATCTTTATACGCAAGATGTGCCTCAGAATCATATTTGTTTGAGGTACCTGCTTCATCATCATTATTTTGAAAGGTCAAGTGTGCCTCCACATTATTTTCTTTCTTTCTGAGGGAGGCTTGATAAAGTTTGACAAAATGATCTGGCGTACGACAAATGCGTGTCCAATGACCTTTCATACCACATCGGTGACACATACTAATTTTACCTTTTGAAGGATTAATCTGAGAACTCTTATTGTTCTCCAGTTTATTTCCACCATAATGACGATAATTGTTTTGTCCCCTGCCACGTCCACGTCTACGACCATGTCCACAGCCACGGTAATTATTTTGTTTTCTCTCAAACTTATCATATGTTGCTGCAGCATTCACTTCCGGGAATGGAGCTGACCCGGTGGGACGGGCTTCATGATTTTTCATTAATAGAGTATTATTTTGTTCTGCCACAAGTAGGCATGTGATTAACTCAGAATATTTCTTAAAACCTTTTTCACGATATTGATGTTGTAGCACCACATTTGAAGCGTGAAAAGTAGAAAATATTTTTTTCAATAAGTCCTCATCTGTGATAGTGTCTCCACATAATTTTAATAGAGAACTTACTTTAAAGATAGCAGAATTATACCCACTTACGGTTTTAAAGTCTTGCAACCTTAAATGTATCCACTCATACCGAGCTTTCGGTAATACCGTAAGTTTTAGGTGGTCATATCGATCCTTCAAATTAGTCCATAATTCCGGTTAAATATTCAGTTTTTAACCCTTCATGTAGATGATGTCATGATGACGAAGGAAAATCATGGCCTTCGCTTTATCCTGATTTGATGCTTCATTTCCTTGTATAATAGTATTTCCAAGACCTTTAACGTCAAGGTGAATTTCAGCATCAAGGACCCATGATAAATAATTTTTCCAGGTGATGTCAAGGGCCACAAATTCAAGTTTTGATAAATTTGACATAGGGAAAACTATCATAAAAAATAAATAAGTTAGAGAAATAATTATATTAATAAACAATTAATGAAACAAAATGAGTAAGGGAAAAAGAAATGGAAATAGAGCTATATCATGTAAACAACCTACTATTTCATTTTATTCTGGCCATAAATTAAAAACAACATATTGTTTCATTTCACTTTATATTATTGATATATATATATATGTGTGTTAATAGAATTGAACGCGATTAACATTATTTATATGTTCCAATCCAATAAATATAAAGTAATTCCACTAAGTATGTCATTAGTGGGTAGCTAGTTTGATGACTTTGAGGTCATCTAAGAGTTGAACACTGAAGAAAATAGTTATTTTATCACTGCAATGTACTTAAACTATTTAATATGTCCAAGAGCACAAGTAATCTGCAAACAGTGAGCATATGATATGTACTACCATAAATAAAATGAATATAATGATACGTAATGGGTTGGACATAAAGGAGGAGATTTCATCCATAAGCTATTCACATACATGGGCACCTATACCTACAAACTATTCATAACTCTCCCTCTTGGATGTCCATGTAAGATAATGTGCCTCATTAAGAACTTACTAAAAAAACCACGGGGACGTACATAGTTATTTAAAATATGCATTGCTTGTTGCCTCATTAAAAACCTTACAAGGAAAACCCAGTGGGACAAAACCTTGGTTAAGGAAAAAAAGAGTGCAGCACGTAGTTACTCCCCCGGATGAAAACATCACTTAATGTCTCGAAGGCGACGCATTCCAATCTTGTATATCAGCTTTTCAAATGTTGAGGTTGGTAATGCCTCAGTGAACAGATCCGCCAAATTATTACTTGAACGAACTTGTCGAACGTCTATTTCACCATTCTTTTGAAGATCATGAGTGAAAGAATTTCGGCAAAATGCATTTTATTCTATCTCCTTTGATGTATCCTCCTTTCAGTTGAGTTATGCATGCAGCATTGTCTTCATACAATATTGTTGGAATATTGCCTTTCGAAGAGAGACCACATGTTTCCTGAATGTGGTGAGTTATCGTTCTCAACCAAACACATTCTCGACTTGCTTTGTGAATGGCTATTATCTCTGCATGATTTGAAGAAGTAGCAACCATAGTCTGTTTCGTTGAACGTCATGATATGGATGTACCTCCACATGTAAATAAGTAGTCTAACTGAGATCGAGTTTTATGTGGATCAGATAAATATCTTGCATCTGCATAACCAACTAATGCTGACTTGGATTCATTTGAATAGAATAAACCCATATCAATGGTCCCTCGCAAGTATCTGAATATATTACCATTCCAATGTCTTTGTGTTGGTGAAGAACTAAATCTTGCTAACAAGCTAACAAGCTTACTGAGAAAGCTATATCTGGTCGAGAATTGTTGGCAAGATACATTAACGCCCCAATTGCACTAAGATATGGTATTTCGGCACCAAGAAGCTCTTCATCATTTTCATGAGGTCGGAATGGATCTTTCTTTATATGAAGTGATCTTACCACCATCGGGGTACTCAATGGATGTGCTTTATCCATATAGAATCGCTTTAAAATCTTTTCGGTGTATGTTGATTGATGGACAAATATTTCATCTTTCATATACTCAATTTGTAGACCAAGACAAAATCTTGTCTTTCCAAGATCTTTCATTTCAAATTCTTTCTTCAAACAGTCTACTGCTTTTGGAAGCTCCCCGAGAGTTCCAATGATATTTAGATCATCAACATACACGGCGATTATAACAAATTCAGATCCAAACCTTTTTATAAAGACACAAAGACAAATTGGATCATTCTTGTACCCTTCTTTCAACAGGTTTTCACTCAGGCGATTGTACCACATACGACCTAATTGTTTTAATCCGTATAAAGATTTCTGAAGTTTTATTGAACAAGTTTCACGAAAACTTTTATATGCTTCTGGCACTTTAAATCCCTCAGGTATTTCATAAAAATTTCGTTGTCTAATGATCCATACAAATAGGCTGTGAGAACATCCATTAGATGCATATCAAGTTTTTCATGCACTGCCATATTTATGAGATACCTGAAGGTGATAGCATCCACTATAGGAGAATATATTTCCATATAATGAATGTCAGGCCTTTGCAAAAACCCTTGTGCCACAAGTCGTGCTTTATATCTAACGACTTCATTTTTATCACTTCGTTTTCGCACAAAAACCCATTTGTACCCTACTGGCTTTATACCTTCATGTGTTCGAACTATGGGTCCGAAGACTTCACGTTTCCCAAGTGAAGTTAACTCTGCCGGGATAGCGTCTTTCCATTTTGAGCCACTACCTCCATGTTATGATCACTTTGATCATTTGCTCCTTTTCTTCTTCGAGGATTTTTATCTTTAGAACCGATTGGTCTACCACATTTTAAGCGTAGCATAGACTCATTTGCTTTAATTGATTGTTCTATCGGGATATCAACTCGATTTGGAGCATTAGCAGCTGGAATATGTGACTTAGTCACCCTTGGTAG